>JAVJIF010009929.1:20000-100000 GCA_038442645.1 Agave tequilana
TAACTTCTTTTATATTAGTAACATGTTTAGAACAAGCAAACAAGTTTGATTAAAAGATTTATTTAATTAATGTGTTGCATGTTTTAAAATTGCATGTTTTAAAACTAGAAACATTGTTATATATACAACAATCTAGAAGAAAGATTACTATTACTTGATAATTTCTTGCAATTTAATTTAAAATTTATTTCATGCAATTTAATTAAATCTTTTAATGCAATACATGTTTCACGCAATATAATTACTTATATGTTTCAAGCATTAAAATTATATGCAATTAGAGAATTATTCTTGCAAATTAAATATAATTATTTATATTCTTGCCAACGGGAATTCTGATAAATGTTAAAAGAAAAAATTTGCATCCTACCAAATTTATCTTTTATAAATTCTTCCACAGTAAAATCTATTTGTTCTAATTCTTATAAGTCCAGATCTTGCAATACAAGATCTTAGAAAATCTTTACATATCCTTATCCTTTCCATTACAAAATTTTATTTAATTATTTCATTGCAACATCTTATTTAATTATTTTCATTGCAAAAGGAAAATCATTTACAACATATTACCTTATTGAATTTTTTGCAAGACTTTACTCGATTAAAGTTCTTACAAGACTTTTATTCTGATTCTTACAAGTTATTATTCTAATAAAATTCTTGCAAAATTGCTATTCAATCTTGAAAATTATTATTTAAATTTTACAAGATTTTATTAAAATTATTTACAAGATCTTATTAATATCTCTTGCAAGATCTTCTCTTTTAAATTTTACAAGATCTTATTAAAATTATTTACAAGATCTTATCCTCTTAAAATTTCACAATATCTTATTAAATTATTTTAATTATAAGATCTTATTCAATTAGTTTATTGCAGATCTTATTTTGTTAATATTACAAATTTCTTCCAAGGTCTATTCTTGCAATAATCAATTTCTTATAATTAAACCTTTTCTAATTACTATAATATCTAAACTCTTGTCTCTCAACTGCTAGTTAATTAAAAAGTAGTTTCATGCAAAAAAAAATAATTTCTACTATACTTGTTTATTACATCCAATACATTTTTCATGATATAGAGATATTATATTATAGGAGACTTTAATTCTTATTGTGTAAATTATTATTGTAACAAATTCCTAAAAATTCTAAGAATTGTCCAATTCCTGCAAAACAAATTGCATAATTGCTGCATGTGAAATTTTAGATTCTAGTATATTAATATTGTGATTCTTACTTTGATATGTTATAATACTTTGTAACTTAATTAAACAAGAATTTTACACCTTTTTATTCTGCATACTCTATTTTTAAAGTTACAAATATAAATATGTATTCTAACATTTTCAAATATTGTGTAGAAAGCTTTTCGTCATTTTGGCAAACTTAAATTACAATAACATTATTTGTACACTCTTCATGTGACTAAAATAGCCATAGGCTCTTAAATGTCTTTAGTTTAACAGGAAAAAAAATTAAAGGGTAAATCATTTCCTCGAAATTCCCTACGGTTAGTATTAAACTAAGAAAGGGTACTCAACGTGATTCTGTAATTAAGTTCTATAATTAAGAAACGCCAAAAACAAAAAACCTTCCACCTGAGTTATGCCGACTTGGCCAATTGGACTGGTAAAATTAGAGTTTTTGACTAACTCAATAATTCTAGAATCCTTTATCAGCTTATATTAACTATAACCTTAAAGGTAATATTATTGTCTAGGTTATAACTCTAGTGTATACACCAATATTTGGACATACCTTAATCTGTCTACGTTAGCTTTGATTACATATTATGGTTGGATCAAGTTTTAGTTATTTTTTATATTTAAGTTTAATGTAAATCATGATCAAACCATGTAAGTTAGCTAGAATTGAAATCTTAGTCTATACTCTAAAAAATCTAGTATAAAGAATAGAGTAAAATTGAAAATTTCAAACAATATGATTATATTAAAGTTACAATTAGAAAATGTACTACTTATGACATTATTTTTGCATGAGCAAATTTTATAATTTAAGTTTATGTAAATGAGTATATTTATCCTAGCCATGCGCAGGATGATTAATAGCTATGTGAGGCTTTGCCCCCCATCCAATTTTAATTGGGATCTATTAAAGGTAGATTGCCTAAAATTAATAATTTTCCTATAATCTAGTACTATAATTGAGATGAAGAGACTACCTCCTAATTTAATTATTATTTTGGATATTGCCCTTAACTTATAATTATTAAATTTAGATTTGGTCATATTTAGACTTTTCAGAAATCAGGTGTCAATTTTTAACATTATAAACTATAATTTTTCTCTAACTAAGTTTAGAGATAAATATCTATTTTCATATTTTCAAATATTGTTCTAGATTATACGGACTAATATACTATAATTTAAAATTTTAGGTAGAGAATAGATCTTATTCAACTTTTCTTTCTTTCTTTCTTGCTTGCTTAAAAAAACAAAGAGGTACACTAGCCTTTTATATGCTTCAAAAAAAACTTACAAGAATACCAACCATCTACTTTAATATCATAAACAAATAACAATAATGCATATATGACTCTTTAACTTCTCAAATTCATGATGACTTTTCATTTCTTCAAATTGATGATGACTCTTCATTCCTTCTAATTGATGATGATGACTCTTCATTTCTTTCAATTGATGATGACTCTTCATTCTCCTAACTGATGATGATGACTCTTCATTTCCTTCAATTGATGATGACTCTTCATTTTTTCACCTTATGATGTCTCTTCTACTTCTAAAATTAATGTCATAAAAGACATTTTTATTTGATATTCCAACACACACCCTCAAATCAAAATATTTTCATAACGAGCATTTCTTTTAGCCTTCTGAAAGTTCAATTGGCAATGGCTTCGTGAAAATATCTGCTACTTGCTCCATTGTAGACAATACTGCAGCTCCACAGTTTTTAGCTTTACATGGCCTCTAAGAAAATGCAACCGTGTATTTATATGTTTGCTCCTCCCATAATATACTGGGTTCTTTGCAAGTTGAATGGCAGATTTGTTATCCACAAATATTACAGTTGCTTCTTCTTGTGGATGATCAAACTCTTTAAAAATGTTCCGCAACCAAATAGCTTCACATACAGTAAATGAAGCTACCACATACTCTGCTTCGCATGAAAATAAGGCCACCACTCCTTATTTCTTTAAGGTCCATAAAAATGCAATTGATCCAATATAGAAGACATAGCCAGTGGTGCTTTTTCTCTCATCTTAGTCACCTCCCCAGTCGCTATCTGAATAGCGTACTAACTTGCAGTTTTACCATAAGTATAAAATAGACCAAGATTGAGTATGCCTTTGATACACCTTAGAATCTTCTTTGCAGCTAGCCAATGAGACTCTTTCGGTGTCTCCATATAGTGACTCACAAGTCTGACTCCATAAACAATATCGGGCCTTATGATCGTCAAGCACCTCAGGCTACCAACTAGACTTTTGAAAAAAGTCGAGTCTACAAAATCTCTATTTCCTTCTTTTGATAGCTTCATTCTTGTGGCTATAGAGGTGTTCACTGGGTTGTAATTACTCATCTTGAATTTCTCTAAGATCTCCTTTATGTACTTCTTTTGAGATATAAATATCCCATCTTGTTGTTGCTTCACTTTAATACTGAGAAAATAGGACATCAATCCATTGTCTGTCATCTCAAATTCATTGAATATCGCCTCCTTGAATTCAGCAAGCATCTTGGCGCTACTTCCTGTGTTTAACAAGTCATCAACATAAAGATAAATTATTAGAAATTCGCCTTGAGGGTTCCTCTTCATGTAGATGGCATGTTCATAAGGATATTTGGTGAAGGCGTCTTGATAAAGATAACCATCAATTAGGGCATTCCATGCCCGTGGTGCCTGCTTTAAGCCGTACAAGGCTTTCCTTAGGCGGTATACTTTATCTTCTTGCCCTTTTACTAGAAAACTTTCTGGTTGTTGTACGTATACCTCTTCTTTAAGAATACTATTGAAAAATGCTGACTTGACGCCTAGATGATATATTGTTCTCTGTGATGTGCTACAAGTGAAATTAATAGTCTCATCGTGTCCAATCGAGCAACTGGTGCAAATATTTCTTCATAGTCGATGTCGTATTTTTGTTTGTAGCCTTTTGCTACAAGCCTCGCCTTACACTGTTCAACTTCACTATCTGCTGTGCGTTTGATCTTGTACACCCATTTGACACCTATTGCCTTGTGATTTTGTGAAAGTGTTGTTAACTCCCATGTGTCGTTCTTCTGGATGGCATGCATCTCCTCCTTCATTGATGATCGCCAACAATCTTCTTCCTTAGCCTCTTGGAAAGTGAGAGGCTCATGATCAACATACAAGCAGAAGAGATTAATCTCTTCATCTTCTTCTATCTGCTCATAGATCTCCCTGAGGCTTCTCATTTTGATGGGACCTCGTTGCATGGAGGATTCACTACTACTGCCTTCCCCAGAAGATGGAGAACCTCTTGTAGGAGACGGTGTAGCATGTTGTAATATCCCTAATCTAAAATACAGTATTTTCATTTTTCTAAAGTATTTATTTTAATTTACTGATTATTTTTATTTCACCAAGTTAATTTATATTTCTCTTGTGATTATTATTGTTGAATATGCAAATTATTTTCAGATAGTAAATGTCAAATTATTCTTCCATTATTATTTATTGTTATTTCTATTAGAGTATTATTATTTCTATTGTTAGTGATAATAGATATTGTTAATTATTATTTGTGATTGGTATTACTTATTTTAATATTGGCATTTGTACTAATCATGGTGGTGGTGGTGTTCTCCTTGTTTAGCCTCTCACCCTATTTCTCATTTACCCACTGGTGATCCTATACCCAATTGCCCGTTTGGATTCCGTAACACATTAGACCCGTTCCTAATCCTACCCATTAGCATATCCACTCATCTATTGGATCTCAACCCTTTTGGATCAAACTCAACACTCATTACCTAGCCGGATCCTAACCCGTTGCCTAGACCGCTACCCGCAAACCCAATAACCCAATACCCCTATATATAAACCCATCTTAACCTAAACCTAAACCTAGAATTGATAAGCTAATCAACAATCCCTAAACTCCCAGCCACACCTCCTCTCCCTGCGTGCGCGAGCTCCAGGCCGAGCCCCCCTTGCAGCTGCCTCCTTCCCTTGCTGCAGTCGCAGGAACAACCCAGCCACCTCCCTCCATGGCCGGCCTCCTCCACCAGCAGAGACCCTCCATGGCCGGCAATCCAGACCAGCACCTTCAGGCCGTGTGCACCTTGGCTGCATGTGCCCCTAGCAGATCTGTGGTAGCCGAACACCACCAGCCCGCCAGCAGCACAGCCCAACTTCCCCAGGCCGTGATCTCCTTCCCTCCTGCAGATCTGGACAGTAGCACTCGGCGCACCTTCATCACCGAGCGTCCATGGCCGTACACCAGCCCCAGGCGTCAACAGCAGCCCCAGATTCCACCAACAGCAGGCGCAGATCCAAATCCAGCGCAGTTCAGGCGAGCAGCAGTTCAAGACCCTTCCGACGAGCGCGAGATCTCCAGCTTGCTGCCAAGCCTTCTCCAGTACCCTGACCACCCTCCCATGCAGTCCGACAGCGAATAGCAGCATCACAGCAACCGCGACAGCGACTCGCCCGGCAACGACCAGATTCCCCAATGTGAGTGTATTCTCCTCCTCCTTTTGGATTACTCGTATTTATGTGCATCGATTTAATTATGTTTCCATGTGTACATGTACATAGAGTAGAGTAGTAATCATATTCTTTGATGTGTGCAAGAGAGGATATATATGTGTTTTATTGTGTGAGAGATCAGGCGTTGATGTGCCTCTGATATCTGTCCTGGCAGGTATTAGTCGACTAATACCTGAGATTAGTCGACTAATCACTCTGCCAGTCGACTAATATTTCTCCCTAGTCGACTTGGTTGCCTTCCAGGAAATATTGTGCTTTCTGTATATCCTCTGTAATCTCTGTTAGTCGACTTGACACCCATTAGTAGTCGACTAACAGTATGTATAGTCGACTTATCCCTAGCCCTAGTCGACTAATTGGAATTTCTGGAAGTATGTAACTCCTTGTTTCCATGATTAGTCGACTTGCCATCCTATCTAGTCGACTAATACCCTTTATAGTCGACTTACCCTAACTTGTTAGTCGACTAACCCTTCCCTAGTCGACTTGCATTTGACCCCTAGTCGACTAACCTCAGGCTGACTACAGGGTATAGTTACCTTATGGATTGTGGACTTCACCCAAGAGTTATTTAATGGATATAGATGGATGTATATGATTCCTAGAGGTGGATATTGGTGGTAATGACTTGACTTATCATGATAGCACTTAGATGCATGTATATGATATGTTGCCAAGTATTGGGAACTGATGTTTGACCTTAATAGAAATGTGAACTCCTGAGGATTTGGGAATCAGAGTTATTGTTTGAGTGAGAGGATTAGTACTGGATATTGTTATATGTTGGAACAACAATTATTGAATCAGATTACTAGATGTGTAATGGAACTTGATGATTATGGAACTATTGGGATATTGAGTCGGTTATAATGACTTGATCGAATAGACCTTAGATATATGTATATGTTATGGTACCTAGTATCGAGATATCATGATAGAACTCATGCATGAATATGTGGTGATACCGAGTGTTGGGATATTATGATTGATCATTAATAGAAGTGGTGATTGTGAAGACTTGAGAAACAGATTAAATTGTTAGAGAGAGAGAGCTGAGCTAGGTTATGGATATATGTTGGAACAGTGATTAATGTATCGGAATACTTGATGTGTATTGATAATTGACGGACGTGTAACTATTGGAATATGAGTTGGTTGTATGGCCTTAGATTGATCTGGACTTATGATATTTACATTGAATGATGATCAGTAGTTGGACGTGACTTTATTAGTTGAGTATTGAGGACATATTAGATATGATCCTATTAGTTGAGTTGTGACTTAGATTGATCTTGAGTTGGAGGTTATCCAGAATCTATATTCCTTATATTGGAACCTGACTTGTATTGAGATGAGATTGACGTTGTTGGCATTTGGGATTTGTTTAGATGATCTATTGATGATGTTGAGTACCAAGAGTAGATAGTCTAGACCATAAGTTATTTGAGGATGATTCTCTTACTTTGATATGATTCAGTATGCGTTGACTTGTTATTCATTTATGGGGATGATTTAAGTGATGTTTCATTCTGATATTGATGTGGACTTGTTATGATGTTAGAAACTGGATTAATTCAGTTGGCAGAGATTGAGTTATTGTGATAGTGACCTAGTCGACATCAGTAATCTTGTACTCCGAGTTACCAGATAGCAGTTATCAGTAGATTTGATTATCTTTTGATGATAACACAGGTGAGATTTTAGTTGGATATTGGTGCACTGAACTTAACTGGTCATGCCTGGCACCTGACTGATAAACCTAGTATTCAGATTACTGGAAGTTACGGGAAATGATTGGTTGACTGTAACATCTTATACAGTTTTATTGTTCATCGTATACACGGTTACTGTTACTGTTACTGTTACTGATATTGTTCACCATGTATACAATTACTGATTGATTATTACTGTACTGATATTGTTACCGTCCCGTAGCATCCCAGTAATTGAAATGGCATGAGGTATTGATTATGACTGATGGCATTACCTAACTGACTGTACACTAGACACCTTTCACGGGACCTTGGCATATGACTGTATCACTATTACTTGACATCTAGTACTCCTGTACCCCCATGTATCCATGTCCCATACACTGTTGACCTGTTAATAGCACAGTCAAACCGGCGTCCGGCGGATTTGCCGCCTGGTGTCGGGATGACGAGAATGTATCCCACAATCGTACTAGCGTCCGGTGGATCCTGAATGGAACTAAGTGCCACACGGAACAAAGTGCCACATCATACACATGGTGGGGGCCACCTCTTGAATCCGTGGGGGCTACCTCTAGAATCCATTCCCCTCAGAGCAAAGTGCCACACGGAGCAAAGTGCCACACCACACACGTGGTGGGGGCCACCTCTTGAATCTGTGGGGGCCACCTCTTGAATCTGTAGGGCTATCTACTGATTGTGCCACCTGGTGTTAGCGTGATATTACATTCTCAGTGCCTATTAGCATCCACACGCACTTGTATGTTGATAACACCTTGAATACTTGTTATTTGGTTCTCTTTCCCTATTCGAACAATGATACCCGCATATCGGAGTTCGGATGAGTTCTACTGGATGTGCGGGCTCCAGGGTGAACTGTCGGATGTTGTGGGACGCCGGTGGGAAAGTGACAAAGATAACGTAGAACACTATTGATTGTTATTGAATGGTTTGAATGAACACATTGCGTTATGCCCTGAATGGTTACCCTGCCTTATGACATATGACTGTATACATGAATGTAACCAGTACCACATGATTGTAACCAGGACCAGACTTAAGACCAGACTTGAATGCCAACCTAGTGACATGTGATAGATTACACGCCTTGACATTGATTGCATATTTACAGTTGTGCCAGTTATCTTCTATCGGTATTCATGTGGTTATCATATGTGTTACTGTTCAGCTATTTATTTTGTTACTTAGTCTGCAGTTGTTCTTACTATTATCTATGCACATTGTTCTTCCTGCACGAGCTTTTTCCCCTTTACACACACACTCACCATGGTCGCGTTCTGACGACCCTGGATTTGCACGTCCAGCTATTGGACGATTGTTTCTAATGTGCAGGTGTTTGATGAGGCGGTACGCTTTGCAAGGAGCTTGGGTCCTCTTCCTTTGATTCTGGTATTTTTGCATTTTCTGTTCCTGCTATTATTCCTTGATCCTCGTATATCACATTTAGCCTGTCATTCTATTCCTGTTATTTCATGATTTTATCTTTTATCGCTTTCAACTACCATATCCTAGTCATTATCTATCTGTTATCATGTATATGTATTGTTGCAGTGATTCGATGATTTTTATAGTTCTGATTATAGCTTGTTCAGGTTAATTTAGGCTTAACGTATATACGTGGGGTACTTTCCTCGTGTATATACGTCGCCGACTCTCGTCGCGACCCCATTCCCGCGTTTTTGGGAAGCGGGGCGTGACACATGTTAAGGAGATGGTGGTGTAGCTGGTGGTGGAACCTCCTGTAGAGGCTCGTCAGGTTCATTTACCACGGGTTGCTCTTTGACAGTCTCTTCATTGCTCCAACTCCATGCTTCAGCTTCATTGAAGACAATGTCTCTACTGACCACTAGTTTCTTAGTAGATTGTAGAGCTTGTATGCCTTCGACTCCTCGCTATATCTGATGAAATGCATTTTTCACCATGATTATCAAGCTTCTTCCTTTTGACTTCAAGTACTTGAGCATATTCAACACATTCAAAAATTCGCAGGTGTGCGACATTAAGCGTGTAACTGCTCCATGCCACTTAAGGAGTCTGCTTTTCATTTGCTTCGTCGGGCACCGTTTGAGCAAGTAAGTTGAACACGCCACAGCTTCCGCCCAAAACTACTTCGGCAACTCCTTTTCTTCTGAGGCTAAATCTGAGGCTGAATCAGTAGATTCGGGTTCTGAAATTTCTTGTTCTTCTATAGTATTTATTTTTGAAGTACTTGGAGTGTCTTTATTAATTTTTTCAAGGGCTTGGGTTATTTGTCCTAACAGATTTATTGGTTGGATTTTGTCTTCAAACTCGATTGGTATTTTAGTGGGTTGAAAATGTGGTGCCGAATAGCTTTGTAGGAATTTAGGGTTTAATTCTTTATGTACTGACTTGATCTCTGTTGATAATGAATCGATTTGTTGTGCTATAGTATGTAGCATTTGATTAGAGTAATTATTTTGATGATATATTTTTTTAATGTCTTCTATGTTGACTGATTCATTACCATCTTTTCCTCTTTTGAAGGGTGAGGCTGTGATTTGTCCTTCATTAGTGGTGATTTAAATAGATTGTAGTGGAGGGTTGATTGAGGTTACAGTTTTTCCGTCTGACAATTGCCATTTTTTGTACAGGCTAGTTTGGACATCAATCCGTGATTAATTATAGGGGTTGTGAATACCTTGGTTTATTAAATAATTTTCTAGCCAGATTTCAAGGTTAAAATTAATTTTATATTTTTTCATATCAGAGATCCATTCCTTTATTAACATCTCTTAATAGGTTTTGTCGAACTCTGAGAACCAATTGAAATATTTGGACTCTTCCCTGAAATCTTTCATTAATTCGAAGCTTTTATTAATAAATGGTTTTTGACTAGTAATCACATTAATTTCTCCGATAAATTCTCCTTTCATTTGGGATGATGTTGGAGAATAGTTTTCTTGATTCATTTCTGGAAGGGGAGACTTATGGAATACCTTGATAGGTTGTTGGAAGGAATATTCAGAACATGATTTTCTGCTAAGCTCTGCATATCTATAGGAGGTCGAAGGTCTTTCTCTTAATGAGTTGAATCTAATTAATATTGTTTCGTCATCTTCTTCTATTATGTCTGAAATCTCCGTTTTTTCTATATCTCTTGGAGGTTGAGGGTTTTCTATTTTAAATTCTTCTGGGATTGTAATTTCATTCCACTTTAATCTTTTGGAGACAAATGTCTTTGACTGCTCTGCTTCAATCTGAAGTAGGACAGTTTCCTCTTGAGTATGGGAACATATCATTTTGAACTTTGGGTTCATATGGAAATTCATTAATTTAAAGTACATCTTATACATGACTGCTATTTGTTCGGTAAATCTTTCAAATTCATCGCCTTGCAAGTGGATGTCTAGGATTAATGAATTTAGGAATAATGGGTCAGTTAAGGATACAGAATAATTTGGCATACAGTTGAAGTAAACTGGTCCATTGCATATGTTAGTCTGAATCATGGATAGGATGGATGATTTATATCTTTTTAGTCTTTTATCTCTTAGGGCCGTGTATACAGGAATGTCTACACCAGTGTGGACTAGAGGTTTAATAGCAATTTGTATTAATCCAAAATGTATATAACGAAATCCCTTCTTTATAAATTCTTGCAACGCTAAATTGGACAATAACTGAATAGTTTGAGATTTATTTTGAATATTAAATGTTTCTTCATGAATTTTAATGACATATGAAGTTTTAAAATTAAAGATGCCTATACTATAAACATTTTCTATTCTTTCATTTGGAATACTCCATTCTAAGAAATCTTCTTGAACTATATCTTCTCTACTCTTTACTACTTTTCTATTTGATCTTGAGGTCGAACTAGAACCTAGAAGCATTCTTCTAACAATATTAGTCATCACTAATGCGTAACCAACTGAATGTTGAACTCTTGGTCGATTGGAACACGAGAAGACTATGCCTGAAACACCCTAATCTTAACGGGCTTACCAACGAACTTATAAGCTTACCAACGCTTACCAACGCCTACCAGAATGCAACATGCAATTAGTATGCACTTATGCTAACTAAAATGTAAGAACATGGCTCTGATACCAGTGTTAACCCAGGTAGCAAACAGGTAGAATTTGCAGAGAGAGTAACAAGATTTAAATTAATAATACGGATGAAATTTACAGATGGACTAAGAACTTACAACGATTGATTTGATACAATAATATTTGAAACCGGATACAAGAAGAGGTAGGAATACAGCTTGGAAGTTTTGATTGAGGAGGAATTTGATTACAATAAGTAGACTATTTTTCTAATTTTGCTTCAAGTTCTGCTTCTTCATGAACGAAATGGTCTTCAATTTATAGATGTGCCGAGCCTTCTGGAATGATGAGTTGTTGGTTGAGGAATCTGCTTTATCTGCTTTTGAGGTGAGTCCGAGATATGGAATCTGCTTTTTGTCTTGTTGATTGAATGCTCTGTTTGCTTTATGTCTTGTTGATTAAATGCTTTGTCTGGAGTGCATTGCTTTATGTCTTGTCTTGTTGGTCGAGGAATCTGCTTTATCTGCTTTTGAGGAGAGATGTGGAATCTGCTTTCTGTTTTGTTGATTGAATGTTTTGTCTGGAGTGCATTACTTTATGTCTTGTCTTGTTGGTCGAGGAATCTGCTTTATCTGCTTTTGAGGAGAGATGTGGAATCTGCTTTCTGTCTTGTTGATTGAATGCTTTGTCTGGAGTGCATTGCTTTATGTCGTCTTTGTTGGTTTTGAATGAGTGTCGTTGGTGAGGAATCTTGCCTTGCTTTAAGTGCTTTGTCTTTTCTGGATCTTTTGCTTTTGAGCTGGGGCTGATTGTGATATTTTGTAGTGTGGATAACCTTTTCCCGCTCCTCTTTTTATTTTATTTTTTTTAAGGATTCTGACCGTCTATTGGGTCAGAAGAGGTGGAGGATGTACTGTTATTGCCAGGGAATTGTTGGCCAGCGGGGTTCATGAATGAAGTTTCCAGAGAATTTCTGTACTAGTAGTTTCAGGATGCCTTGTATGTTAGTGGCAAAGATCCAATTTGCAGAATGATGGAAGATGTGAAAGCCTGCCGGAAAAGCTTCCATAGTATGCTGCAGCTGTAGCTGAGTAAAGACTTTATCTATTTTTAAATTCATTCCGGAAATTTTTTGTGGCACTGGGTGATGTCCTTCGTTATAGAATTTGTCGCCGTTGGTGGAAAGGAATTGAGCTGGTTGAGAGTCCCACCAGCCAAAGTATTCGGTGATAAACACTATATGCTGAGCTGGTTCATATTCTTCATTTTCCAAGTAGGTGGGGTTGAGTGGAATCTAAAATATAGTTTGTCTAAACAAAGATCTCGTAGTTTTGAAGAAGCAGTGGTTAATGTAGGAAACAAACGGATTCGATCATGATAGGAATGGGAAACTAATCCAAAACAAAGACCGTTTTCTATGGCCCAAGTTTTTTGTGATTGAGGTGTGACTGGAGTCAATAGGAGTGTTAGAATAGAAGAATTTGGTTTGATAATTCGATAAGATCCTTCAGGGGATGTATGACAAAGCTGATTTATTTTATGAAACAAATTGGTTTCGGCAGTGCTGGGTGTTTGTACTATTTTGTAATAGATTTCTGAGGGGAGTTTTTCCACTATTTCTCGGGCGAGTTGTTCACGATCTTGAAGAAAGAAGATTAGCCTTTTTGAAGAGGTAAGAGGAGTATTATTAGAGCTATTGCTCTTCTTTTCTTGGTGTGAGACATGGTGTTTTTGCAAGGTAATTGGAAGGGGTTTGAATTGGAGTTTTGCCTTTGTCGGTGCTCATTTTGAATCTGTTGTCAAGAATTCACGGGTTAGGAAATCAGGTAAGGAGTTATTAGAACCTTTAAGATATTCAATATTAAAGTCGAAAACAGAAAGAATGGCTTGCCATCTAGCGAAGATCTGCTTAGATGCAATATTTTGAACATCCTTTTCAAGAATAAATTTAGCAGATTGGCAGTCAATACGAAGAAGGAATTTCTTGTTCAAAAGATCATCTTGAAATTTGAAAATGCATTGGACAATGAAAAGTATTTCTTTCTTAATTGTGGAATATGATTTCTGAGGGCCGAGCCAAATGCCAGAATGGAATCTAACTAATTGCTCCTGTGATGAATGCGTGAATCTTTGTTTTAGTATGCCTCCGTATCCTATATCGGATACATCTGTTTTTACTATCATGAATGCATGAGGATGAGGAATGCAGAGACAGGGTAATGAATGAATTTTTTCTTTGATTTGTTTGACTATTTGGGTGTGCTTGTTCGACCATGCTGGCTGATTCTTTTGAAGTCTTTAGAATAGTGGTGCACAGGTTATTCGTATTTTGGGAATGAAGTCGGATACATAATTTAGACATCCTAGGAACCTTTGTAGTTGAGTTTTGTCTTTGATTTCGTCGGGGAATTTGTTTGCAAATTCTATCGATCTGTTGATTGGTGTTATAGTCCCTCTATGAATATCGTGTCCCAAAAATCTAACGGAGGTTTGGAATAGTTTCATTTTGGTCAACGAAACTACTAGCCCATTCTTCTTTATTGTATGGAAGAAGATATTGAGATGTTTGAAGTGTTGGTCTACGTTTTCTGAGTAGATGAGGACGTCGTCAATGAATAACTATGGTGAATGTCGAGTAGGGATTAAATATGTCGTTCATGATTCTTTGAAATTCTGAAGGGGCATTTTTTAATCCAAAAGGCATTACGTTCCACTCGTAATGGCCGAATGGTACAGTGAATGCCGTCTTATATCTGTCTTGATTGGCTATTTGAATTTGCCAAAATCCGGACTTCATGTCGAATTTGGAAAATAATTTGGCATTGTATAATATTTTTAATAAATCCTTTTTGTTTGGGATTGGGTATCTGATCCATTGTAATACCTTATTTAATGGTTTATAATTGATTACTAATCTAGGAGCTCCTCTTTCCTTTTCTGCCTGATTCATGACGTAAATACCAGCACAGCTCCATGGGGATTTGGAAGGTCTTATTAGTTTTTTAGCAAGAAGGGTTCGTAATTCCTTTTTACATATTTTTAGTAGGTCATGATTCATTTGAATAAGTCGAGCTTTGGTTGGGATATTTCTTTCTGAGAAATCTTTTTCATAAGGAAGATTTACAATGTGTTTCTTTCTTTCCCAGAAAGCGTTAGGAATATCTGAACAATTTCCTTTGTATATAAGTATTGAATTTCCTTGATTCGTTGTTGTACTTGTGTGTCTTGTAACTGCTGGTTTATCCTATGATATAAGATATCATCTTGGAGATATAAGATTTTGTTTTGTTTTCTTTGGATTAGGTTTATACTTTGGTAAATTGAATTAGTCTGCAAAGTATTTAGTTCTTTATATTTTATAGGGGTTATGAATTTGAATAAGATCCTTTTTCCCATGATTTTTGCTCCTAATCTGTTTGAGTCTACCCAAAAGAGATAAATTTGGGTCAAAAATGGAATGCCTAGTATTACATCGGTATTTAAATCGTGGACAATGATGAATTGGTGTTTAAAGCATAATTGATCATTGCATATTGATGTTTTGGTTAGTTTTCCTTTTACCTTTAATGGGGAATCGTTGGCGGTTACTAATTTTTCGTTTGTTGGCTCGTAATATTTTGTAGGAAATATACCATCTCGGATTACGCTGTGATCAGCTCTGGAATCGATCATAGCGGTGAAATTGGATTTAAAATTGTGAATCGTAAGGGTGATGAATACGAACCACTTTTGGTAAGTGAATTGTTTAATGGTTGATACGAAATTAGAATCGGAGGGTTCAGTTGTTGAAATGGTAATTTCATTTAATGGAAAAGGTGGATTTTCATCTAAAGTGTTTGATATTGTTGCAATCTCTTTTCCTTTGTCGAGTTGAGCTTGAATAAGACAAACTTGGGTCTCGTATGCCATATTTTTGGTTTCTATTTGGGTTAGGTTTTCTTTAATATGTTTTATTTCATCTTTTAATAGTTTTATTTCGGCGCGAAGCTCATGGATGTTACTTGGTCGAGTGTTTAGATTTGAATTTATGGGGTAGGTTTCAAAGAGTTTTGAAATATTGAAGGGTTGAAGTAATTTATCCTTTTCATCTTCTTCATTGATGATTAGGGTCTTTAATTTTTCTAAATGTTCCTTTTGTCTTTCCGGGTCTGGAATTTGTTGTATCATTTCAAATATTAATTCTTTAGTAACCTTTTTAAAATTGGTTGCTTTTGGTATTTTTAAAGTATTTCTCTTAATCATATTAATTTGTTTGCATATACATGCCTTATCACTTGAGCTGGAGGAATTATAGAATTCATCTTCATTATCAGATATCTTATTAATCTGAGAATAAAGTTGTAATCTTTCTTTAAATTTCTCTTTTATGCTTGAATCTATATCTGTATATTATCTATTATTTCATTAATTTTTTTTTTCCTTTTGATTTACATTTGCTTGCAATGTGGCCAGGTTTGCCACACTTGTAGCAGGTAATTTTCTTAGTTTGGTAGTAGGCCTCATTTGAATGTCTTTGAGGATATTTGGAATATTTATGTATTCTTGGTTTAGATTTTTTGTAAGAGATGAATTTTTGTTGACGTCTTTTTTCTGTAGAGGGAGCTCGTATTCCTGTGATGCCAAATGCCTCACAGAATGAACCCATCTCTTTCCTTTTATTGTCATATTTGGCCTGGAATTTCAATTCTTGACACGCTAATAACGCTTCCTTTTTGACAAATGTAAATAATTGTCCATAGGTTATGGTACTAAAATCAATGTTGTCATCTTCTATTCCCATGGCCTTTTTAATACTAGTAAAGACTCGTTGTGAAAATAGATTGGGTAATCCTGTTATGAATTTTTCTTTCCAAAAGGATTTGGTTGAATCTGATCGTTTTAAGACATGGGTTAAGAACATGTCCTTATACCATCTAAAATCAGAAAGTGTTGGACATCTTAAATTAGTGAGGAATATTTTTGAGGATCCCAGTTCTTCAGCTGGATTCCCAACAAAGTGTGTTGCTACTGTGATTATGAGAAAGCTAGTAGAATCATTTTTTCTAACTATGTTTCCTTGAGCATCTTCAACGTCTATTTCATGATTTAAAATGATTTGTTTATCTTCTAAGGTCAATGAATTATCCCACCAATATTTTAATTGCCCTGTGAATCCTGTAACTATGTATACAGTAGCATTTTGCTCTGTTAATCTATTTGTTTTATACGCCGTTACGGCCATACCTATTTCTTGAAGAGTATTTAATATTTCGTATTCACTTTTACCATCAATATTCCACTCATACACCGAAGTGTCATCGTAACTTGATTTGAATATTGCTCTTTCTTCATATTGAATATCCGGAGGGGTTGGTCTAGGGTAATAATTTTTTGTGTTGGTTCGACGCTAGTAGTTTTTATTATTGTTTTGTCTATGAATTCTGTTAATTTTTTCTTCTTGATCTGTTCCTTGGACATCGTCTTCTATTCGGTTTATTTGTTGAAAATGCAACCGTGTATTTATATGTTTGCTCCTCCCATAATATACTGGGTTCTTTGCAAGTTGAATGGCTGATTTGTTGTCCACAAATATTACAGTTGCTTCTTCTTGTGGATGATCAAACTCTTTAAAAATGTTCCGCAACCAAATAGCTTCACATACAGTAAATGAAGCTACCACATACTCTGCTTCGCATGAAAATAAGGCCACAACTCCTTATTTCTTTAAGGTCCATGAAAATGCAGTTGATCCAAGATAGAAGACATAGCCAGTGGTGCTTTTTCTCTCATCTTAGTCACCTCCCCAGTCGCTATCTGAATAGCCTACTAACTTGCAATTTTACCATAAGTATAAAATAGACTAAGATTGAGTGTGCCTTTGATACACCTTAGAATCTTCTTTGCAGCTAGCCAATGAGACTCTTTCGGTGTCTCCATATAGTGACTCACAAGTCTGACTCCATAAACAATATCGGGCCTTATGATCGTCAAGCACCTCAGGCTACCAACTAGACTTTTGAAAAAAGTCGAGTCTACAAAATCTCCATTTTCTTCTTTTGATAGCTTCATTCTTGTGGCTATAGAGGTGTTCACTGGGTTGTAATTACTCATCTTGAATTTCTCTAAGATCTCCTTTATGTACTTCTTTTGAGATATAAATATCCCATCTTGTTGTTGCTTCACTTTAATACTGAGAAAATAGGACATCAATCCATTGTCTGTCATCTCAAATTCATTGAATATCGCCTCCTTGAATTCAGCAAGCATCTTGGCGCTACTTCCTGTGTTTAACAAGTCATCAACATAAAGATAAATTATTAGAAATTCGCCTTGAGGGTTCCTCTTCATGTAGATGGCATGTTCATAAGGATATTTGGTGAAGCCGTTTTGATAAAGATAACCATCAATTCGGGCATTCTATGCCCGTGGTGCCTGCTTTAAGCCGTACAAGGCTTTCCTTAGGCGGTATACTTTATCTTCTTGCCCTTTTACTAGAAAACTTTCTGGTTGTTGTACGTATACCTCTTCTTTAAGAATACTATTGAGAAATGCTGACTTGACGCCTAGATGATATATTTTTCTCTGTGATGTGCTACAAGTGAAATTAATAGTCTCATCGTGTCCAATCGAGCAACTAGTGCAAATATTTCTTCATAGTCGATGTCGTATTTTTGTTTGTAGCCTTTTGCTACAAGCCTCGCCTTACACTGTTCAACTTCACTATCTGCTGTGCGTTTGATCTTGTACACCCATTTGACACCTATTGCCTTGTGATTTTGTGAAAGTGTTGTTAACTCCCACGTGTCGTTCTTCTGGATGGCATGTATCTCCTCCTTCATTGCTGATCGCTAACAATCTTCTTCCTTAACCTCTTGGAAAGTGAGAGGCTCATGATCAACATACAAGCAGAAGAGATTAATCTCTTCATCTTCTTCTATCTGCTCATAAATCTCCCTGAGGCTTCTCATTTTGATGGGACCTCGTTGCATGGAGGATTCACTACTACTGCCTTCCCCAGAAGATGGAGAACCTCTTGTAGGAGACGGTGTAGCATGTTAAGGAGATGGTGGTGTAGTTGGTGGTGGAACCTCCTGAGGGGCTCGTCAGGTTCATTTACCACGGGTTGCTCTTTGACAGTCTCTTCATTGCTCCAACTCCATGCTTCAGCTTCATTGAAGACAATGTCTCTACTGACCACTAGTTTCTTAGTAGATTGTAGAGCTTGTATGCCTTCGACTCCTCGCTATATCTGATGAAATGCATTTATCACCATGATTATCAAGCTTCTTCCTTTTGACTTCAAGTACTTGAGCATATTCAACACACTCAAAAATTCGCAGGTGTGCGACATTAGGCGTGTAACCACTCCATGCCACTTAAGGAGTCTGCTTTTCATTTGCTTCGTCGGGCACCGGTTGAGCAAGTAAGTTGAACACGCCTCAGCTTCCGCCCAAAACTACTTCGGCAACTCCTTTTCTTTGAGCATGGTTCTTGTCATGTCAAGAATAGTGTGATTAATTCTTTCTGTGATGCCATTTTGCTGTGGAGTGTAGGCAGTAGTAAATTGCCTCTTTATGCCTTCCTTCAATATTCTTGAAACAGATTTGAGGTGTACTCACCACCTCGATCAGATCGGAGAGTTATTAGGTTGTGGTCACTCTCCGCTTCAACAAGGGTTTTAAAATTCTTAAAGGTAGTAAAGGCAGCAAATTTTTCATTAAGAATATACACCCATAACTTTCTACTGATATCATCAATGAAGGTAGTAAAATATCTATTATCTCCCAAAGAGACGGGATCTAGTATTCCGCAGATGTCAGCATGAACAAGTTGCAATGGTGCCTCCGCTCTTCACAACTTTCCACTGGGAAAAGAAAGTCGTGCTTACTTGCCAATTATGCAAAATTCACAAGTGTGACTTGGTGGATCGATTGTTGGTAAACTTCGTACCATGCCGGCTGTAGATAGTAGCTTCAGATCGCTGAAGTTTAGATGGTCGAAACGAAGATGCCACCTCCATGACTCATTCTTCATGAGTCTTTGAAAACACTTCTCAAGTTCCGGGTTTAGATGCAAGGAAAACATGCGGTTTCTTGTCATCTTAACACAAGCTATGAGACCTCCTTTTGCATTTTCCAACATAGTTGTTCTCCATATATACTTTATATCCTTTTTCAAGTAATTGACCGATGCTGAGAATATTACTGTTCATGTTAGGAATATAATAAATATCAGAAATATACTCGAGCTTACCATCTTTTGGTAGGTTTTAATCTTTCTTTTGCCTTTAACGGAGAGTTTTGAAGAATCTTCCAAGCTCACATTTTCATGAACTCCTTTTGTGGGTTCCATGAAAAATTCTTTCTTCCCGCACATATGGTTGCTAGCACCAAAGTCAAGGTATCAAATATCATTCTGAACACTTAAATCATCATGAGCAAGAAGAAGAGTAAAGTTATTATTCACATTATTTGTTGCTTTAGCGAGATTGGTAAGATATTCAGTTTTGTGTCAGTAATCCGAGACATAGTATCCAAATTTTTGACAGTTGTAGCATTGTACGTTCTTGTTGTTTCTACGTTCAGATGTAAATCTTCCCCGATTGCTTCGTCTTTGACCTCTGAAGCTTTGGAACTCCACTTGATTTTGAGTGGTTCGTTGTTGGGGACCATATACGGGAAGAAAATTTGAAAGTGTGTATTGCAAATTTTTTTTGAATCAATGAAAAATTATAACAACTCAAAATTTCAACTACAAGAGAGAAGACACTTAAGCTCAGATCTTTTCTTTGTTTAAGGCTAGGTTGCGTAGCGGTGGAAAGTGATTCTTATTTTTTATTGACCGAGTGAACGTCAAGCTCTTCTGGAAATCTTCTTCTTGGATCACTGAAGGAGTAACACAGCTCCTATCCAATCAAATCTCAAATAGACTTAGGTAAAATTTAAACTCAGCAAGTTGGTAGAAGAGTTTAACTTTTTATCAGTATTCCTCAGCTAAAAATTCTGACCCCTCTTCAATAGCAGATCGAGCTATTTATAGGGATTTCAGAGGTAAAATTGTCCCCTATAAAGCCTCCATAATGGGGTTAACTCTCCTCATTACGTGGGCAGTAATTGACCCAGTAATGGGGGCAGTTATAACTGAGATGAAAGGCTCCTCTACAGTTGGAATTCGGGCTTGAGCCCTGCGTTTAGCCGTTGAGGTAACGTTGGACGCGGGTCTTGAGCTTCGTGTTTGGGCACCGTGATGGTGTTGAAAAGCTAGCTTCAAACTCTGTGTTAAGCTTTGCGCCTGAGACACGGGCTTTAAGCTCTGTGCTGAGACATGGGCTTTGATCCCTGTTGAGATGCGAGCTTTGAGCTCTGCTGAGACGTGGGCTTTAAGCCCTGTAGAGACGCTGGCTTTGAGCCCTGCTGAGACGCGGGCTTCGAGCCCTGCGTCTTGGATTCGCAGTGATGCTGAGACGCAGGTTTCGAGCCCTGTGTCTTGGCTTCGCAATGACGCTTTCGAGCCTCGCGTTTTCACACTGCATCATTGATTTTTATCAGCCTTTGCGTCTGAAGTATGGGCTTTGCATTTGACGACTTGTCTTCAGTGATTTTTAGACAGTCTACAGAACTCTCTCTAAAGTTTTCAAAACTCCACGGTTGGCTAAGACAGATTTCAAAATACTTTAGATTTTGATTGAATTTGGGCTTCCCATGATTGGACTGGTAATCTTTTGAGGTGCTCTGAGCTTGATCCTGTCTAGATTGTGGTCTTCGTGAGTGTACTGTTGAACTGCTTGAAGCCTCTAGGAAAGACCGTCACAAGTGCCTTAGAAACTCAGTCTAGCACTTGTCATGAATTCTAGTTTGCTTGTCGATTTACTATTGAACCGGGAGAATAGTCATCTGCTTTCGTCAGTGTACTGTTGAACTGATTGCAGAAAAAATGACTGAACATAGGTATTGTAGATGCAAAATCATGTTGCCTTGATGACGCAGACCTCATCTGAAGTAGAAACGTGACTCTCATTCATTGGAGAGATGTGAACATCAAAGTGGAGACGTAGCTCTCACTTTGTTGAAGTGATGCAGATTTTGAGGTGGAGACGCAGACTTCTCCTTGTTGAAGAAACGCGGCTCTGCTGTTTTGCCCAGGTGCGAGTTTACTTCAAAGTGAAGATGCACCTTTTACTTGTAGAAACGTGGCTATGATCATTACAAATGCGAATTTACTTCAAAGTAGAGACGCAGCTCTCGCTGGAAACAGAAGCGTAGCTCTCTAATTTTGCCAAGACGCGAGCCAGAGAATACTGAAGAGACGCGGTTTCGATTCACTTTAGAGGATGCGGCTCTGGATTGAGGAGAGATGCGGTCCTGAGCTCTTTAACTTGTTGGAGGCGAAGCAGCCCTCGATTCGTGGAAGGACGCGAATTTAAGACGCAATCTTGAATTGTTAAAGATGATGTCCTCGTTCTGTTGAGAAAACGCAGCCTTTAATTTATGAAGGGACGCGAACTTTAAAACGTGGCCCTTGAAGCGTCGCATACAGTTTATAGAGACAGGAAGATCTCCCTTGATCTTTCGAGGCAAAGCCGGCATTGACAGTTGGGGATGCGTGTCGTTGAGATTTCTCAGAGCAAAAATTCACGTGTCTCACTCAGACTGGATTTGGTATTCTCGTAGCGAATTAAGGCTATTAAATGGTCTTTAAGAACGAGTTTGATTTTTATGTTGTTAATTAATGACAATTAGCGAGCCTAAAAATAGGCCTTGAGCCTATCAACAGTCATTCATCATGACTGCTTTTCTTTGCGTGCATGTGCTCTGAAGAACGCCATCTTGACTGTTTCCCTTCAAGGGCATGTGCTTTGAAGAACTTTTAGAGTTCTTTAAAAGAACCCAAAGCTTTAATGCTTTCTTGCAATCTTGTGAAAACCTCTTTCTTAAAGTTTAGGCAATCGACTTGAGATCCATGCGCCATACTCTGCAAACGTGATCCTCGCGTTTATTGATAAAACGCGAGCTCGTTGACTTCTAAGTCTCAAGTTTTTCAGATGCGAGCGTGGTGAACTCTACGTCTTAAAAGCCTTAGATGCTCTTTTTGAGATCTTTAGGCGTCGAGTGAGGCGAACTCTACATCTTTGGGACTTTAAACGCCTTTTTGAGATCTTTAAATGCGAATGTGGCGAGCTCTGCAACTTGAAGCCTTAGACGCGGGTCTCTTATATGGTACCTACATCTGGAGTGACTTAGAAAAATTTTTAAAGTCTGCATCTGCGCCTTTAATACATGCCCCGCGTTTCAATCCTCAGACGTGAGTCTAATGTTAGGTGATAAGGAAAAGGAGTAGTGGAGTAGAATTGCACAGAGATTCAACAAAAGAGAGAAGGTTTAGAGTCAACCTTAGGTGCTTAATCACTCCGAAGTGTATTCACAATGTGTAATGTACTCCTTTCCAAATCACCGTAATAGCATAAGCTATACGGGTCGAATCCACAAGGAGAGCTCACGATGGAAGCTTTACGGTTTGATGTTGAAGAAAGACAAACGAAAGTTCCTCTTTGTTTCAAAAGAATGAAAAAGACATGGAAAAATAGGTGAAAGAATTGGTTGTGGTTTTGTACATGAAAGTAAAAACGATGAAAAGAGAATGAAAAGAATTTGAAAACAAGAATTGCTTTTAGGAAGAAAACTAAAGTAGAAAAAACTTGCAAAAGACTTTTAGAATGGAAAAGCCATGACTAGCTAACCTTACTATCTTGCTAACTTACTAATCTCCGTTAGGGTGAAGCATGCCTCATGTTGATTCATCGGCAAGTGTTTGTCTTGCTTGTTGGTCAAGTTACTTTCCCCTTTGATGGATGGGTGATCATCTTGGACTTGTCTTGTAGCCTCATTGATTTCATCGGCTCTCAAGATAGAATTTCATGGTGGAATCGGAGAGTGTCACTCAAGGGATGCTAAGGAAGAAGATACAAAATTCATTAGACATTCAAGGCCATACAACAAGTTAGCATTGAAGTAAGAAAGTTGTACAACAAATAGCATATGTTTGGTGTTCCATCTCCATGTTCCATCAAGGCACTTGTTCTAAGACAAGGCTCTAAATGAGGCACACATGATCATATGAAGAATTACAACAAGAGATTGCTAAGAATGAAAGTAACCCATCGGGGATGAAAAAGACTCAACATTTGCAAGATTAAGAATAAGCATTCACCCAAGAGTTAGAAGTTAGCAAAGCTAGTTGTTAGCTAGTCATGTTAGAAGAAGTTAGCTATCCATTACAATAAAGAGAAAACAACAAGACAACAAGCTATGAAAGTAAAGCTTGAATGAAATAAAGCAAGTAATGAAAAGCACTAGAAATTGCAAAAGAAGAGAAAGTAGATTGGATTAATCCTTGCTTTGCTTCAAGTTGTCACCCCTTGATTACAAGCTTTCACTCTCTCACTATCTCTCTCTTGCAGAATTTCTAGGAGGAAGAAGAAGACTAAGAGCAATAAAACCTAGAGAAAAACTAAAAATTACAAGCTCTTTCCTCTATTCTCCCCTCTCCTTTTTTGCACTGGCCCTGATGGTCTATTTATAGGCCTCAGGAGAAGAAGGCTCCAGAATCAGATAGCTGGGGATCAATCGCTGGCTCAACGGCCAGATAACTGTCGCGGATCCGCGGCCAGAGCCGCGTTTCCGCGGCAGAATCTAGGCCGTTATGCCAGCGATTTCTGTTGCTGGTTTGTTACAGGTTGTTATCCACGTTGGCGCTTCTAGAAGGCTGACTGGGCGCATGGATGAATCCAGAAACTGGGCTCAACTCTTGGGCTTCTTTTTGGGCTTTGAATTAATCCCCTTTTATTCTTGATAATTGCATGAATTTGTGGGCCTCTCTCCATTAAAATATGGACCTGCAAAAATAGAGAGAAAAAGAGTAAAAAAACAGATTTTTATTGATATTATGCATAGTATAGAGGTGGAAGATGATGCAAAAATGAACTATAATCACACCCCCATACCTAGCTTTTGCTCGTCCCCGAGCAAAAAAGAAAGAAAAAGAAAATCCTAACTAGATTATTACACCACTTTCGTAGGTGACACGATTGCACTGAGCACGTGCAACAAGCCGTTAAACCTCTAGGTTACCCTAGAGGAGGAGTGTTGTCTCCTGAGGGTTTTCAGCGGATTGCACCCACAAAATTCATAAAGAAAAATAAAAGTGTTAGTGAAAATTTTGATCCATGTTTTAAAGATTCTTACTTGAGTTATAGGTTTCAGGTTACCCTAAACTTGTCATTCCTCTTATAAGCGTCTATTTAGAGTTTTGTTTTCAACTTAGGTTAAGTTTTTAAGGAAGAAATCAAAAACCGAATTTTGCATCAATCCTAGTATATTTACATCTATAAATATGAAGGATCTTTCTTAGACTAAGTTTATTTATTTACTAATATATATAACAATATATTTTTTTCTTTTTTATATACAATATTTATTTATTTACATTTCCTTAGATCCTTAGGCTTTCTAATTTATCCTTGTAACGAGCCTCTTACCGATGACTCCCAAACCAGTCGGTCTTAGGGCACCAGATGAGAAAACATCCCTCGGGTTCGATGACTCAAGTAAACTAGGCCATGAATACTAAGGACTTAACCACCTTTAGGCGTGACTTGCCATGCTTCTTGAGGCACGACTAACCAGCTTAATTAGTGGCTAAGTATTTATTTAGTTATTTATATACATATATTTTTCTTTTTTTATTATTATTATTATTTTATTATTATATATATGTAAATAAAGTCACAAAGTCTTTGATTAATCCCTCAATATGTTTAATGTATATATCCTAAAGAAAGAATTAAAATCTAGTTATCTTTCTGATCCTTTTTACTTAACCTAAAAATCCAACAAAACTCCTCTTTTCAACTTATAATTAGAAATCATAGTTAAGAGCTTCCTTAATCCCTAAAGTCAAGCTTGATTCTTTAAACATGGATCAAGAATTTCCCTTTTTTTTATTTTTTATATATTTTTATTTTTCTAAAAGAAAAAGTAAAATCTAAAAGAATTCTAAAAGAAAAAGTAAAATCTAAAAGAAAAAAAAAAATCTACAAAGAAAGGTAAAATCTAAAAAATAAAAAACCTAAAAAGAAAATGAAAATCCTAGAAATAAAAATAAAAAGCCTAAAAAGAAAATAAAAATCCTAGGTTAGAATCTACCCCCCCCCCAATACCTATCTCATGCATTGTCCTCAATGTATGCAAGATAAAAAGATGCATGAAATAGGTAAAAGGTATGAAATCACTCCCTCCGCCGTTTTGGACCCGCGGTGGTGCTAGGTCCAGCCGACTGTGATCGTCTGAGCCCCGCCTCAATGCGGTCCAACCTCGAGGATTGCTTCTCCACCTTCTTTCTAAGCCTGACCTGCCCCCTAAAAATTTTCTTCATGCCCTTCCAGATGGTGGACATGAAGGCTCGTGAATCTGTTGGGGGATCCTGACGCCAAAACTCAGGCTCATCTTCCTCCTGAAGACTCTCCTCAGAGGAGGACTCCACCGGCACATCTTCGGGCTGGACACTAGGAGTCCAAACCGCGTGCAAACAGCTATTATAGGAACTGGTGGGTCGCTCAGGTGCAACAAACACTCGGTCAAATGAATCGAATACGGCGTCCGGTAGGAAAGTCCTACACAGACGTGTAATCAGAAAAGGGTGAGAGTGTTTGGCACCTCGGGTGCGTGAAGAGTTGGCTATGATTGCGTGGAAGATGACCTTATTTAAGCAGACCGTGTGTTGCCTGGTCATTAAATCGTGGATTATTTGCAACACCGGGCGGTTGAAGGAAGTTGTGTGGTCCAACCCTAAAATGTTACGTTGGATCCAGCGTCCAACGCAGTGTACGTTTCTAAAGGTAGTGCTGGCCTTAAGCCCACGGTCCTGCTCAGTGCAGCGAGCCCCCATGAGTGTCATATAATCTATCAGTGGGAGGGGATCGCTGTGCTGTGGGTGAATGGGGACATGTGTGTGTTCCTCAAGAAGAGGAAGAGTGATGAACAAATCGCCCAAGGGCATGTGTACGGTGAATTGGTATATGTGTGTGTCAACAGATGCATGGTCAATATTAGTGTAGAACATTGTCACCAATTCGGGACAATAAAAGGCATCGTTCTCAGAGTTATCGTACACTAACGTATACCAATCCCAAGCCCTAATTCGATCTAGAAACATATGGCCATACCCATTCGGATCACATAATATTTTCCCAAAGTCTTTCTCAGCAAATATCAAAGGTGCCATGCTAATAATCTAGGATCAAAGCAATAAAATTGAAGAGATCAAGATTCAAACCGCCCCCGGAATTCGTGGGGGGAAAACAAATCTCGATCTTGCGAGGGCACAAGAGATGGATTCGGGAAGATGTGGCACCAGATCGGCCACCAGGGAACAAAATCGATCGGTGAAGACTTTGGCGGCGCTCCAGAAACGTCAGTACAGCCGCGGATCTACGGCTCTGGTCGCAGAGTCGCGGCTTTCTTGGAGAAGCAGAGGATCGGGAAAATTTGGTGAGACGGCGCTTTGAGAGGGGTTTCAGATCTGAGGTTGATTTTGCGTTTGAGGGAGTTGAAGTGGGTTAAAGAGGATATTTATAGGAGGGAAAAGATTGGGAGTTCCACTTTTATCCCTAGGTAAAAAGATATTTACAAACCTAGGGACTTGAAATTTTGAAAGAAGGAGTTTGACCCTAGGGAAAAAGAGTTATGGAGAAACCTAGGGTTTTGAGGGATTTGAATTTTGAAAGTTGTAGAACTCTTTTAAAGGAATTTGCACAAAAGTCCCTCATTTTCTTCTCTTTTTTTATATATATATATTTATTTACAAAAAGTGTACAAAAACTATTTACAAGGAATATGTACAAGTGTGTCCATTGCCTAAGCTTTTCTTTGGTCGTTTCCCTCTAGCCCGTTTCCCGTCGTTCCAGTGTGTTTGTTTGCGCGGGCTCAGTTGGGAAACGAGTGCAATTATTTTCTAAGCCTTAGGCATTTCCAGTCTCAATGGCTTATTTTTATTCATCCTCATTTCACCACAAGGTTCACTGAAAATTTCTTCATCACCACTTTTTTCACTCTGAACTTCTTTATTCCCAGTGTTAAGAAATTCCAGCTCATCTCCATACAACTCCTCAAAACTGAGGTCAACATTATCCTTCAGAGATATACAACTAGTTAACCAACCCCGAGTTGGCTCATCCAGACACATGATTTCGTCAGCAAAGAGGTCTTCAAAAGTTATATCAATCAGAGGTTCTTGAATTGTATCCTCATGGGATACATTCACGGTTGGCTCACTGAAAGTGAAGATATCCAAATCAACTTTCCCTTTTTGAAAGGGTACTTGGATAACAGGATTTTCCACTTCAAGAGAATCACAAACTTGTGACTCATCTTTACTTTTTTCCTCACAATTGTTTCTAACAAAGTTAACCTCGAATGTTTGATCTTTAATCCTACGAGGTTGCATGCTGAAGACATTCAATTCTCTCGTCATATCCCCAAAAGTTATCCTCATTGACCCATTCCTGCAATTTATGATGGCATTTGTTGTAGCCAGGAATGGTCGTCCCAAGATGACAGGAGTTTGAGCCCTATGATTGGTATTAGACACAGGTTATGTCTCAAGAACTACAAAATCCACAGGGTAAATGAACTCCCCAACTCTGACAAGAATATCGTGAATTTTCCCCTTGGGTCTCTTGACAGAGCGATCAGCCAGTTGTATCGTCATTTGGGTCGGGCGGAGATCACCTAACCCTAATTGTTGATACACAGAAAAAGGCAGGAGATTGAGACTGGCCCCCAAATCAAGTAGTGCCCTATTAATAGTAGTCTGTCCTATGACACAAGAGATTGTTGGGCTCCCTGGGTCTTTGTATTTCTCCAGAATTGGCCCAGTGAGCAACTCGCTGATGTTGGATACTAGGAAGACTCTCTTAGGGACTTGTGTTTTCCTCTTCTTGGTGCACATTTCCTTTAAGAATTTTGCATATGATGGCACTTATTGCATTGCATCAAGAAGAGGTACATTGATTTGGACCTTGTTAAACATTTCTTGTATCTTCTCCATATGAGCATTCAACTTGTGATTTGTAAGCCTATTTGGAAATGGTGCCCTAGGCTTATAAGGTTGCTCATCGATTTTTTCTTTTCCCTTAGCTTTTGATGGCTCAGTACTAGAAGATGGATTGTCAGAAGTTGGTTGTACTGGAACTGGAGGGGTTGACTTTGGTACTGGATGGGATGGTTGAGTAGAAACCCTATTATCTACCTGTTTTTTAGATCTCAGGATATGAATAGCATTGCAATGACTGGGGCCCATGTCTTCCACTTCATGCAAAGGGAAGTGATTTTGGGATTGGGCATTGGCTGACTTGGAAACATTCCTTTTTGTCTCTCATTGAAAGAATTATTCAGTTGCCCAATTTGGACCTGTACTTTGTTCATATCCTGTTGATGGTTCTTCATTAGGGTTTCTATCATCTTTTCCAACTTTGATAGTTTGTCATCTGAATCATTCTGGGGTGGATGTTGGTGATATGGAGACTGAAAGTGTGTTTGATAGTGTGGTGGGCTCTGATAGGATTGTGATTGTGGTGGACTTTGATATGGATGAAAATTCGGTGAATTACGATTGAGACTGTGTTGAGGAGGCTGAGCATTATATGGATGTGGAAATGGTGGCCTATGTTGCTCAGGACCAGACTGACTCCACGAAAAATTTGGATGGTTTCGCCATCCCGAATTATACGTATTGGAGTATGGATTGTGATTGGGTCTGGTAAAAGCAACATTCGTATTCTCCTGATATGATTGAGACTGATATACAGGACACTCCTCGAATACATAGTTGAGGTCATGACAAAAGGTGCAACCCGGTTTGACCATAGGTGATGGGTTGACCTGATTAACAGCAGAATGTTCCCGTGATTCAAGCAGTTCTATCCTCTTCATTAATTGTGTGATCTTAGCTTCAGCAGCTATAGAGGATTCTATGAAATGCATACCGGTTCTGGAAGTAGTGGGAGTGGGTTTATCTGGGCATGACTCCCACTGAATGATTTTCTCGGCTAGGGCTTCAAAGAGATCCTACCCCTGATTCTCATCTTTCTTTAAAAATTCTCCTTGGCACATGGATTCAAGGAGTGTTTTCGTTTGGTAATCAAGTCCGTCATAGATAATTTGGCACTGACGCCATTTCTCTATGCCGTGATGAGGACATAGGGCTAGAAGGTCTTTGAAACGCTCAAAATATTTCCAGAAGGGTTCGTTTGATTCCTGCTTGAATTGCATGATGTTCTTTCTCATGAGGGTTGTCTTATGAATGGGATAAAATTTCTTAAGAAGTACTTTTACAAAATCATCCCATGAAGATATCGAACTGGCGGGAAGATTGTAAAGCCATTTCTTAGCTAAGTCCTTCAGCGCAAAAGGTATGAACCTTAACCTAACAGCATTCTCAGTCAATTGAGAAATTCTCATCATTACACATACTTCTTCGAACTCTCGAATGAAGAAGTACGCGTCCTCAGAATCTAAACCATGAAATATTGGAAGTGTATTGATGAATTGTGGTTTCAGCTCAAAATGATTTCCATTGGTAACTGTACGCGCCGGAAAGAAGGAGACAGTGATGGGTGTAAAGATTTCCTTGAATCAAATGAAACTATTACAACCAGACTTTTCCTTCCAGTTATAAGGGAGGGAGGATGTTGAGTCTTGAATCCTCCCTTTGTTTAATGCTGGGTTCTTCGTGTGGCGGTGGAGAGTGAATCTTGTTCTCCGTTGACCGGATGACCGTCTGGACCTTCGGGGATCTTCTCTTCGGCAGGTAGAAAGAGTAACACAGCTCTGTCTACCAAAACTCTCAAAGAGAAGGTAGGCGAAGAGCAGCTCGTACGCAGCAAGCTTGACGAAGAGTCTTCTCTCTCTCTTTGTTGATGATCTCCTCTTTGATGCCTGATCCTTCTTTTTTTTTTACCGCCCCCCTCTTCTGATTGCCGATCGCCCCGACCTCATAGCAAACGAGGCTATTTATAGAGGTCCTAGGGGGTGAACGTGCCCCCTGAAAACGCTCCACAATGAGGGGCCACTTCCCGCTACTTGTGCGGTGACTGGCCCCGTAATCCGGGCGGTTACAACTGAGGCGCGGGTTTAGACCCACGCGCCTTGATGCTGAGACGCGGGTGTCGAGCCAACGCGCCTTGATGCTGAGACGCGGGTGTCGAGCCAACGCGCCTTGATGCTGAGACGCGGGTGTCGAGCCAACGCGCCTTGATGCTGAGACACGGGTGTCGATACCTCGCGTCTAGAACTTGAGACTCTGCTTTTATTGGCTTGTCTTTTAGTGACTTTTAGACAGCCTACAGAACCCCCTCCAAAGTTTTCGATATTCCGCAGTTAACTGGAACGGATTTCGAAATACTTTGGACTCTAGCTGAGTTCACCTTCATGGCTGGACTGTTAATGCTCCGGGTTCGATCTTATCTGGAGTTGGTCTTCATGAGTGTACTGTTGAACTCTTTGAAGCCACCAGAGTTGATCGTGTCGAGTGTCTAGATACACAGTCTAAATCTCCCCGATTGCTTTTTAAGTCTGTCGTGGGTGTGCTTTAAGCCAAGAGTGGTTGGTCTTCTGCTTGTACCAGTGTACTGTTGAACTGATTTGCAGAAGCAGGAGGTCGAACGCAGGTTCCTTTTGAAAAGCAGAGATGGTACTGCTTTAAAGACGCGACTTCCATAGGGTGCGTCTTTTGGCAATGGAAACGCGACTGATCTTCCATAAGGCAGACGCGATGTTAGGCCCGCTTGGACGGATGCGGACTTAGGAAAGACGCACCTCTAATAAAGACGCGATTTTCTGAGCGCAACGCGACTTTCTGGGTGTATTTATGGTGGTGCTGACGGGGCACGACCATTGAAGAGACGTGGCCGTCGGGTGCGAATCCGTGCCATGTCATGATTACGCTGCCAGCTGGCCTGGGGAACCGGCGGGATTTCGCCTTTTGGCGCGGCGGACTTCCCGGTTTATTAAATGAACCGCTTCACGTGTCGAACGATGACTCGCTGTGGAGTCACGGCGCATGATCTTCCCTGTTCAAAAATGATTTGGTTCCACGCGTCAAGCGGTGACTCGCTGCAGATGAATTCAATCCACAATCTTTGATTAACTGACTGTGAATGCTGAACTTAGGTAAAACGCGGCATTACTCCTCCGGGAGACGCGGTCATCAGCTCATTTGAGAGACGCGGTCTTCAATCCATAGGAACTTAGGCAGACCCAAGTCCTTTTAACGAGACGCGGCATTCGACCCATAGGACCTTTGGCAGGACTAAGTCCTTTTAACGAGATGCGGTATTGGTTCATAGGGACTTAGGTGGAACTAAGTCCTTTTGATGAGACGCAGCGTCAATCCATAGGGAGACGCGGTCATCAATTCATAAGAACTCAGATAAAACTAAGTCCTTTTTGATGAGACGCGGCATTGATCTGTGGGGACAAACGCGGCTTTGAGTAACGCGAATTTGTCCTGTCAATGAAGACGTGACTTGAGCGGATGCGAGGGACGCAGCCTTGTGTATTTTCCACTAATCTCAGAATGGACTAAGTGCTTTTCCTTAGAAAGGGCCCCGTTTGTTGAAGGGACGTGACTTCGAGTCACGTGGACGCTCCTCTAAAACGCGGGTGAACGCCTTCCAATTTGAGAAAGGGGACGCGGATTCTTGGACGCGGCTTTCCCATCTGCGTTTAATGCAACCGGACGCGGCTTTCCCATCTGCGTTTAATGCAGCCTGACTTAAAGATTTTATGAGATCTTTGACCGTCAAGTCTTCGCTGACGATTGAACGTCAAGTCTTCGCTGACGATTGGGAAACCGGGTCATCCGTTGTTTCCCGAAGCAGTTGTCCACGCGTTGGTTTTTCATTGGACTTGGGCGTTAATGCCCTTTAATGCAAAACCGGCGCTGACGGTTTGAGATCAGCGCCTGCGACGCTTCCCGAAGCGACGTTCCACGCGTCAGCCTCCCATTGGGCTTTGACGGTCGTGCGGTCATTAAGGCCGGCGGTTTTAATTAATGAACCATTAATGACCATTATCAGAGGTTGCCTATAAATAGGACTCACCCCCTCTCTTTAACAGCGGCTGCTTAGACCGTGCTCTATTTGAGAACGAGTACTCTGAGAGACTCTGCCTTCTCCCTTCAAGGACCCTATCAGGGGTTTGCCTGCATGGATGAAGGTGCCTCTGTGGATGAAGATGACCCAGAGCTTTCATGCCTCTGTTTGGTCTCTTCAATGGATTACCACTGTCAAGTGATTGCAATGGCAGGAAGCGTCTCTTTGAGCACTTTTTACGTCCGCGTCTCAACGCAGACAGTCCAACTTTTAACAGAGGCTTCTGTGGGTATGCCATGCCCACTTACCATGACATTTTAGATCCAACCAAATTTGAATTTTAATATACCTCTTAAAGAGATATCATCTGGACTTTCTTGTGAAGTCGTGGTTGGTGCATTCCTCTTGGAATTTGCGCCGCCGACTTAAACTTCCTTGGACGCGAGTACAGAAGTCTTTGGTACTTGGCCGCGGCTTTGCTCATGAAGCTCGCGTTTTAAGGCCACTGACTTGGATGGATTCCAACTCGGGTTGAAGGCTTCAGACCCGAATCTTGCAACTCCTGTTCCTCCAACAGAGAGATGGCAGTTTTCGGCGTCTGATTCTCTGCGCACCTTGTATCTTAGACGCGGATGTAGAGTTAAGTCGCGTTTGCATTCTGTGTGTATCACAGTCTCGCTCGCGTCTGTTTTTATTGTCGCAGGACTCTGGCTCGCTGCGCGGATCATTTCCGCGTCTGCGGCCTTTGAAAATAACCGCGTCTGTGACTTAGTTTTCTTCTGTTGAAGTGTACTAAGCTCTGAATTGTCTGATTCCCTGTTTGCTTTTTTGCAGGTAGGCTTGGTCATTCTTCTTCATGTTCGCTAAGTCCGTGGAAGAATATATCGGACGGCGAACTTGTTTGATGTTCGTCCACAAGGGAATATATTATGGTCCTCGTCGTCCACAAGGGAATATATTATGTCCCTGACGAGGACTCGACCCTCACCAAGGTCTCTTCAGATCCACTGCACCAGTCATGCCTGCTGGCAAGAGATGGTCAGGGTGAGTATGGCGGCGAGGGGGCTACGGTGGATAAGGTGGCAGATAGGATCCTCTTCCTCTCCCACCCCAGAAGTAACATCGAGGACTCCTCATGTCTGCTGGATGGTCTGCTGGGGAAAGAGATGTTCATGAATGAAGGGTTGCAGGACTTTCTGCTGCCACCAGACCTCAAGAACACCATTGCTCTTAGCTTAGTCAGCTAGGGCTCTTTCGATGTTTACATCAGGCATCGTGGTGTAACCAGTTTCTATTGTAGCCACAAAACATCGCGCACTTGGAATCAGACGCGGTTTTAAGGAGTGAGTGCAACCTCTTGAGAGAGAGGGACTTCTTTGTACTCCTTAATTGTAACACTCCATCTTATTGTAAGAGAGCGTTTTGACTGTAACACTCAATCTTATTGTATAAGAGAGCGTTTTGACTGTAACACTCAATCTTATTGTATAAGAGAGCGTTTTTGTATCACTTTCATATGCCTGAAAATAAATAAAAGTGACACTTCTCTTTTTGCCTCTTTCATTGTCTTGAGCTTTTTGTCTTCAGTTAGACGCATAGAAGCAAAGAGTCTTTGACTTTGTCAAAATTATGATGGTAATTTTAATAAGTCAAACTTTGTGGAGGAAGATCCTATTTCAGGAACTCTCACGATACTGTCAGAGGTGTAATATTAACTTGACAGAGATGAAATTTTTGATGGACCTGTCACTTTATAAGAGAAAGTGACAAGTAGAATTGGTACCCCCAGGGAGGGTGAACTTTTATCAAGTGTTTGGGATTAACTCGATTGAGCTCAACTGGGGATTTGATGGAAACACTGTTGATGGTGTAGTATTAACCCAACAATATTTTTAGGTAGACTTGTTATTCTGTTGAAGAGAATAACAAGTGGGACTAGACTCGTGGGGAATCTAGGAAAGTTTGTTACCGTCAGAGGTGTGATATTAACTTAACGGGTTGAAAGTGATCTTGTCAGAAGTGTAATGTTAACTTGACAAGGATGTGAGTTAGAGGTGTGATATTAACTTAACTCAGAAGTGTCACTGTCATAGGTGTAATGTTTAACTTGACGGTGAGGGTAATGCTAGAGGTGTAATGTTGAACTTAGCATTGGTCATCTCGGCTTGTATAAGGAAGTCCGAGGGAAAGTCATGGCCATAGGTGTATTGTTTAACTTAGCAATGACTTGGATGCTAGAGGTGTGGTGTTAAACTTAGCATCGTTCATTTCAGCTTCGATATGGAAGTCTGAAGAAAGGTGACTGTCAGAGGTGTGATGTTAACTTGACAGAAACTCGATGTACTGTTTAGAAGTATAATGTTAACTTAACAGTAATTTGTCAGAGGTGTGGTATTAACTTGATAGAAATTGACTTGCGATATGAGCAGTTTGAGGACATGTCATTCCATTGATGAGAATTGACAAGTAGAGTTTAAAAATGTCAGAGGTATAGTGTTAACTTGACAAATTTGAATTTGCGATATGAGCAATTTTGAAGACTTACCATCCTATTGATGAGAATTGGCAATGAAATTTGAAGTGCCAGAGTTATAGTGTTAACTTGGCGACGACTGTATTTTGTAGACCTACCATTCTGTGGATGAGAATTGGTAAGAGATTTTGGAGGGGAAAGTGGAGTCGAGTCCACTTAGGATTTTTAGCAAACCCTCAGCTATCAACGGATTTGATGTGCCTTTACCAACTACCGTTTGAGTTGGGCTAGCCATGCTATTCCCCTCAGCATGATGAGTTGTCGAAGACTTATGTTGGACTTAGAAGCCAACATTTTCCTCTATCCTTAGCCGTCGGAGGCGTCAGATGTTTGATCAGAGGTGTACTTTTACCTTGATCGGTGGAAGGATACCATCTAGGGATAGTACTTCTTCAGGAATCTGCCATTGATCGGCATCATGAGTGTATCGCCATTTGAGGTTATGAGGCGATATGACCCATTTGAGTAGACTGACTCTACTACAAATGGTCCTTCCCATTTGGGCTGGAATTTTCCTTTTGTCTTATGCGTCATTACCATGGATCTTCTGACGGCTAAGACAAGATCGCTTTTCTTGAAAGTTCGCATTTTAACTTTCTTGTTGAAGGCTTTGGTAATTCGAGCTTGGTAGAGCTCGATTTGCTGTTGGGCCTGCAGACGCTTATCATCTAAGGCCTCCAGTTCTTGGAGTCGCTGTCGATGCTTCTCCTCGGTTGTCATCTCCGCTGTCAAGGCGACGCGTAGAGATGGAATTTGGATCTCTAGTGGGAGCACGGCTTCACACCCATAGACCAAAGAAAATGGCGTAGCTTTAGTTGGGGTTCGCACAGTTGTGCGATAGGCCCATAAGCATTCACCTAACTTGTCGTCCCAGTCTCGTTGACTTTTTAGGAGGGGACCTCCTCCTGTCTTCGAGCAGCTGTGCAATCGCCTGCTTGAGGGAGTTGATAGATTCCTGCTGAGAAAGAATCATATCCATTTGTGCCTTCTGGATCTGCTCCAAACGTTTAGCCGTCTCCTCAGGAGTGCCTGTCATGTAGGCGGAAGTCTCCTTCTCGACGGAAGAGTTCGAAGCCCTAGATTCCGCTACGGCGGAGTGAGAATCATTCACTTCAACGCCGTGGGCTAAGGCATTATAGTCAATTGGGGGAATGGTCCCAGTCCGGGTGCGAGTGTGTCGATACACCCCTTCCGGTTCTGAGTCAGACTCGGACTCGTCTGAGCTGACTGCAAGTTGTTTTCCCTTGCTCCTGCTTGTCATATTCGCAGTGAGCTCCGGGTACTCGACGTCAGAGAAGGTTCTCCTTCTGTGGGAGCGTCTTCTTTTAGCTGACGGAGGAATCAAGGTCAGCTGTCTGACTAAAGACTGCTGGTGTACGCCTGATCCGCAACGGCACTCAGAAAGCATATGGATGAGCCGTTGGCAGCAACATGACGAAGTGGCCTGATTGGCACTTCTTTTCTTCGTCAGATAATCCCTCAAATTCATGGGAGGGGGATTGAAAAGATTAGCATCGCAACGTCGAAGACGGGAGGCATCCATGTGCCGTACAGCCTGGACGCGGGCATCAGGGACGCAGTTCTTGCGCCGCAGCTGTTCAGCGCGCGTCTGGCGTCTCTGTTGAGACAAAACGCGCCTGTCGCGTTGCTGTTGAGAGAGGATGGGCTGTTGGGCCCCACGCCTATGGGCTCGTGCCTCTTGCGCTTAACGAGGCGCAGAGGTCTCATCTTGGCGTTTGGTGAGTTGGTCCTCAGAGGACCTAACTGAAGGAATCTCGCGTTTGGGACGCCAAACGCGGATTTCACGTACTGGACGCGGCGTGAGCGAGGCGCGAGATTGTACGTCGCGTCTAGCCTCAGTTGGATAACCAACGGTTCCAACTTGCAGCTGACGCGCACGTCTCCTCTGTCGATGCTCAGCGTTTCGATTGCGTCGAGGAGGTGGAGAGAGACCAATGACATCCTGATGCTGGACACCAGGGACTTTGACCACGCGGGTCTCCTGAGAGACGCTGACGCGGGTGTTCTGTGCGACGCGGTTGGTCGCAAAGGCAGACGTGCCTGGGACCACGCGGGCCTTCTGAGAGGCGTTGCCGCGTGTACCTTGCTTGGCACAGTCGGCAGCAGGGGAGCTCGAGAAAGCCACAGTTTGGGCCTCGAGGCCATTCCCCGTCGAGACCCGGCGGCAGACGCGGGTCTTTGGGCTCTTGGAGCCGGAAGAGAGAAACTCTTCGTACTTCGCCTGGTCGAACTCGACAACGAGCGATTCGACCATCTTCCCCTTATGGTGGACGTCATCGTGCGCCACTATTTGCTCCTCAGTGACAAATAGATTCCCCAGCAGAGTCGCCATCTCTTGTACGCGCCGGAAAGAAGAAGGAGACAGTGATGGGTGTAAAGATTTCCTTGAATCAAATGAAACTATTACAACCAGACTTTTCCTTCCAGTTACAAGGGTGGGAGGATGTTGAGTCTTGAATCCTCCCTTTGTTTAATGCTGAATTCTTCGTGTGGCAGTGGAGAGTGAATCTTGTTCTCCGTTGACCGGATGACCGTCTGGACCTTCGGGGATCTTCTCTTCGGCAGGTAGAAAGAGTAACACAGCTCTGTCTATCAAAACTCTCAAAGAGAAGGTAGGCGAAGAGCAGCTCGTACGCAGCAAGCTTGACGAAGAGTCTTCTCTCTCTCTTTGTTGATGATCTCCTCTTTGATGCCTGATCCTTCTTTTTTTTTTACCGCCCCCCTCTTCTGATTGCCGATCGCCCCGACCTCATAGCAAACGAGGCTATTTATAGAGGTCCTAGGGGGTGAACGTGCCCCCTGAAAACGCTCCACAATGAGGGGCCACTTCCCGCTACTTGTGCGGTGACTGGCCCCGTAATCCGGGCGGTTACAACTGAGGCGCGGGTTTAGACCCACGCGCCTTGATGCTGAGACGCGGGTGTCGAGCCAACGCGCCTTGATGCTGAGACGCGGGTGTCGAGCCAACGCGCCTTGATGCTGAGACGCGGGTGTCGAGCCAACGCGCCTTGATGCTGAGACGCGGGTGTCGAGCCAACGCGCCTTGATGCTGAGACGCGGGTGTCGATACCTCGCGTCTAGAACTTGAGACTCTGCTTTTATTGGCTTGTCTTTTAGTGACTTTTAGACAGCCTACAGTAACAGGGAAAAGAATGCATGATGGAAGGGGGTGCGAATCGGATAGAATCTGTCTTGAAGCGAAACGTTATTTTCCATTGTGTGAAGTGGTGGTGTTGGTGCAAGTGTAGAAATTCTAAAAAGTCTTGCAGAATCTGGATCCCGGTACCACTCTTGCATATACAGTCACAAACAACGTTCACCGATCACACCAGCGAAAAGAAAAAATAACAAACAATAAAAGAAAAATCAATCCCAAGCTATCTAGGATTCCTAGACCTAGACGACTCCTAACTGTTCGATGAACCAAAGAAGGTTGTTGCTTGAATCAGACCACAGCTAATCAGCCAGGTAGGGGCAAAATACGGTGGGAGGTATCCGTGCGTAAGCAACGGGCCTTAATTACGCCAAACCACGGTATCTTCGAGGCTTAACCTCTTAATCCCCAGCCTTAGACACTGATTTCACCGGAGTATGAATCAAAATCAACTTCCAACTTCAGCCGATCTCCTACTGAGTCCGGATGTCCCTAGGGCCAACGTCTATCAGATTTTATTAAAAGGCTTGAGATTGTGAGTGCTGGGATGGTGGTTTTTGGGCTAAGGAAAGGGTGATGAAATCCCCCACCTTATCTTATTTATTGGGTAATGCCCTTAAAATCGATTTTGTGCAAGTGTACGATATAAGCAAACAAGGTTCACTCAAAGCGATATAAATCAACCAAGAAGTGAGTCCTAATCAAAATGCAATGCGCACGTACCTTGCTCCAGCACTCTTCAACAGTGAAGTAAATGAATTGAAAAGACACGTGCCTAGAAATGCAAACGTCTAATCAATTTTTAACTTTGCAACCAATATTTTACTGTTGATTATTAGCAGGAATATGGTGAAGCATACAAGAATTAAGTATTGCAGCAGCTGTTATTTTGCAGAGCAAGCAACCCTGCAGAAAACTGTTAGTAGTTCACTCCTCTTTGCCGCGGAACCGCGGCTTTGGCCGTGGAATCGCGGCAAATCAGAGGGCAACTGGTCTCTGCTTTCTAGAGCAGAGGCCCAGGGCCACTTATATGTCACTGCAATGCTAGTTTTCCTATTTCTTCACCTGTAACCTACAACAGAGAAGAAAGTTCGTTTAGTTCTTCAATTGAATCAAAACCGTTGCTCTCCCCGACAACGGCGCCAAAAATTTGATAAGGAAAAGGCGTAGTGGAGTAGAATTGCACAGAGATTCAACAAAAGAGAGAAGGTTTAGAGTCAACCTTAGGTGCTTAATCACTCCGAAGTGTATTCACAATGTGTAATGTACTCCTTTCCAAATCACCGTAGTAGCATAAGCTATACGGGTCGAATCCACAAGGAGAGCTCACGATGGAAGCTTTACGGTTTGATGTTGAAGAAAGACAAACGAAAGTTCCTCTTTGTTTCAAAAGAATGAAAAAGACATGGAAAAATAGGTGAAAGAATTGTTGTGGTTTTGTACATGAAAGTAAAAACGATGAAAAGAGAATGAAAAGAATTTGAAAACAAGAATTGCTTTTAGGAAGAAAACTAAAGTAGAGAAAACTTGCAAAAGACTTTTAGAATGGAAAAAGCCATGACTAGCTAACCTTACTAACTTGCTAACTTACTAATCTCCGTTAGGGTGAAGCATGCCTCATGTTGATTCATCGGCAAGTGTTTGTCTTGCTTGTTGGTCAAGTTACTTTCCCCTTTGATGGATGGGTGATCATCTTGGACTTGTCTTGTAGCTTCATTGATTTCATCGGCTCTCAAGATAGAATTTCATGGTGGAATCGGGGAGTGTCACTCAAGGGATGCTAAGGAAGAAGATATAAAATTCATTAGACATTCAAGGCCATACAACAAGTTAGCATTGAAGTAAGAAAGTTGTACAACAAATAGCATATGTTTGGTGTTCCATCTCCATGTTCCATCAAGGCACTTGTTCTAAGACAAGGCTCTAAATGAGGCACACATGAATCATATGGAGAATTACAACAAGAGATTGCCAAGAATGAAAGTAACCCATCGGGGATGAAAAAGATTCAACATTTGCAAGATTAAGAATAAGCATTCACCCAAGAGTTAGAAGTTAGCAAAGTTAGTTGTTAGCTAGTCATGTTAGAAGAAGTTAGCTATCCATTACAATAAAGAGAAAACAACAAGACATCATGCTATGAAAGTAAAGCTTGAATGAAATAAAGCAAGTAATGAAAAGCACTAGAAATTGCAAAAGAAGAGAAAGTAGATTGGATTAATCCTTGCTTTGCTTCAAGTTGTCACCCCTTGATTACAAGCTTTCACTCTCTCACTATCTCTCTCTTGCAGAATTTCTAGGAGGAAGAAGAAGACTAAGAGCAATAAAACCTAGAGAAAAACTAAAAATTACAAGCTCTTTCCTCTATTCTCCCCTCATTTTTTGCACTGGCCCTGATGGTCTATTTATAGGCCTCAGGAGAAGAAGGCTCCAGAATTAGACAGCTGGGGATCAATCGCTGGCTCAACGGCCAGATAACTGCCGCGGATCCGCGGCCAGAGCCGCGTTTCCGCGGCAGAATCTTGGCCGTTATGCCAGCGATTTTTGTTGCTGGTTTGTTACAGGTTGTTATCCACGTTGGCGCTTTTAGAAGGCTGACTGGGCGCATGGATGAATCCAGAAACTGGGCTCAACTCTTGGGCTTCTTTTTGGGCTTTGAATTAATCCCCTTTTATTCTTGATAATTGCATGGATTTGTGGGCCTCTCTCCATTAAAATATGGACCTGCAAAAATAGAGAGAAAAAGAGTAAAAAAACAGATTTTTATTGATATTATGCATAGTATAGAGGTGGAAGATGATGCAAAAATGAACTATAATCATTAGGTTGTGCATTCGAATCCATTTTTTTCTTTGCAGAGCGTGATAAACTCTGCGTCCTTAAACTTTGGATGTGAGATTCACCTATACGACTCGCGTCTAGAGTCCATGACTTAAAACTCTCGTCTGTCTTCTAGATTCATGTTTTACTCCTTAGGGTTTTTTTTCTTCTTACAGGTCGTGGCCATATCGTTGGCCCTGGTTCCAATGTCCTTACCGCGTCCATCAAGGTAGACATGAAATGACCAATTCGTTCGATTGGCAACCACTTGAGGAGACAGAACTTCTGTCCAAGGCCCAAAAAGATCCGCGCGGTTCTCAAATATTCATCAAGATATTATTGGACAAGTGTACCAGTAAGGTCTTAGATTCTTCCTGATCACAATGAGCATGGCGCATTTGAAGGTCACGGGAAAGAGGACATCACCAGTAAGGTCTCGGATCCTCCCTTCACCAATCTTGTTCAAAGAAGTAACAGCAAAAAAAAATTCATGCTCATTAGATGACTTTCTGATGGCAGAGCTTCTCATTAAGTGAAAAATTACGGCCTCGTGAAGACTTTCGCCCAGTTGGTCGGGTGGAATCAGGGTGCTCCCTTGCATTTCGACCTCGAAAAATACCATTGTTCTCAAGAAGAGAGGAAGTTGATCTGCTGTTCCCAGCCATAGTCAAAAGGATGAACTTTGTGTATCTTCAATATTTCAAGGAGTGAGTGCAACCTTTCGCTGAGTAAGAGAGATTTCTTTGTACTCTTTTATTGTAACACTCAATCTTATTAGATAAGAGAGCGTTTTGTATCACTTTCAAATTTTTGAATATCAATAAAAGTGACACTTTTCCTGCCTTCTTACTTATCTTGACTTCCTTTTTGTATTGAAAATCAGACAAGTGGGAACGATTATCTTTGGTTTGATAGAAGTGTGATATACTAACTTAGCAAGTCAAAGTTAAAAAATTTCATTTAAGAAATTTTTAAAAAAGGTTACTGTCAGAGATGTGATATTAACTTGACAGGAGTGGAATAGGTTTTATGGACTTGTCATTCTATGGATGAGAATGACAAGTGAAGTTTTCATTCCGCGAAGGATTGTGATTGAGTCTTCATCAGAGGTTTAATATTAACGTAAGCAAGACTCATCTGGGGATTAGCGAGGACACTGTTAAATATGTGATATCAATCTAACAGTGATTTGAAGTGGACCCGCCATTCTATTGACGAGAATAACAAGTAAGACTAGACCCGTCGGGGATCTAAATATTTCTTTACCGTGAGAGGTGTGATTTTAACTTAACGGGTCAGATTGAATCTTGTCAGCGGTGTGATATTAACTTGACAAGGACGTGAGCTAGAGGTGTATTGTTAGCTTAGCTCCATAGGAACTTCAATTTCGTTGAAAAAATTGAAGATATCACTGTTGGTGTAGTGTTGAACTTAATAGTAGGGGTAATGCTAGGGTGTGATGTTAAACTTAGCATTGGTCATCTCGACTCTAATACAAGGGAAAGTCATTATCATAGGTGTATTGTTGAACTTAACAATGAACTGGATGTTAGAGTTATGATATTAAACTTAGCATCGCTCGTCTCAGCTTCGGTATGGAAGCTTGAGGAAAGTGACTGTTAGAGGTTTAATGTTAAACTTGGCAGCAACTTGATCACTGTTAGAGGTGTGATATTAAACTTTAACAGTAATTTGTCAGAGGTGTAGTGTTAACTTGACAAGAGTTAATTTGCGATATGAGCAATTTTGAGGATCTGTCATTCTATTGACGAGAATAAGTAAGTAAAGTTTGGGTTGTGTGTTAACTTGATAATTTTGAAGACTTGTGACTTCATACAAGGGAGCGACAAGTGAAAGTTCGTACCACTGGGGAGTATTGAAACTTTTACACTGTTAGAGGTGTAGTGTTAACATAGCAGTGATAGAGCTTGTGGACCTACCACCTCCATGGGAGGGAATTGGTAGGGGACTTTGGTGGAGAAATAGAATAAATTGTCAGAGGTGTAATATTAACTTGACAAACCCCACGAACTCCGTTGGGGATTAAGGAAAATGACTTGTCAGTAGTTTACTGTTAATGTGACAAGTTTGTGCTCATTTCGTCAGAAAAATAGGCACAGGTATTTTTGTGGTCCTACCATTATGTGTGAGGGAATTGGTAAGAGATTTTGGAGGGGAAGACGGAATCAAGTCCCTTAGAATTTTTAGCAAACTCTCAGCTATCAACGAATTTGGTATGTCTTTACCAACTACCATTTGAGTTGGGCTAGTCACATTATTCCCCTCAGCATGATGAATTGTCGATGACTTATATTGGACTTAAAAGCCAACATTTTCCTCTGAACAAGGCTAAAAACTGAAGTTTCGCACTTTGTCTTTTCTTTGATGTTTACATCCTGCATTATGATGTAACCAGTGTTCGGTCGGCTCGACAATGATCGACCGTAATGTGATCCATTGAAGAAAGAAACTTTTCTTTGGCGTTCTTCCAACATCGTGGATCTACAAGTTTTGATCAGAGGTGTAATGTTAACCTAATCATGAGAAAAATCCTGTTAAGGATAGTACTTCTTTAAGAATCTATTGTTGATCGGCATCATGAGTGTATCACCGTCTGGGGTTATAAGGCGATATGCTCCATTCGAGTGGACTGACTCTTCTACAAATGATCTTTCCATTTGGGTTAAATTTCCCTTTGGTCTTATGCGTCATCACCATTGGTCTTCTGATAGCTAAGAGAAGGTCACCTTTCTTAAAGTCTGCTCCTTGACTTTCTTATTGAAGGCTCTGGTAATTCAAGCTTGATAGAACTCGATTTGCTGTTGAGCTTGCAGGTATTTATCGTCCAAAGCTTTCAGCTCCTAGAGTTGCAGTCGATGCTTTTCCTTATTTGTCATCTCTGTTATCAAGGCAACACGTAGAGATGGGATCTGGATTTCTAGTGGGAGTATGGCCTTACACCCGTATACCAATGAGAACGGTGTAGCTTTCGTCCGGTTCTCACTATTGTGCGATAAGCCCATAAGCATTCACCTAACTTATCATACCAGTCACGTTGGCTCTTTGAAACGAATTTCTTGAGAAGTTTCTCAATGGTCTTGTTGAAAGATTCTGAAAGACCGTTAGCAGCTGGATAGTATGCCATTGAAAACACACACTGAATTCTGAACTTGTCGCAGAATCTTTGAAATGCTTGGCTAACGAACTGAGGCCCATTATCATGGACAATCCGTTGTGGTACGCCAAAGCGGTAGATCATGTGATGTTTAATGAACTTGATCATGTCAGATGTCTTTACCTCCCTCGAGGGGATAGCTTCAGCCAATTTTGAAAAATAATCGGTTATGGCTAAGATAAACTGGTGTTCTTTGGATGAAGGTGGGTTATTAGGACTAACCATATCCATACCCCACATTCTGAATGGCCAGGAAGAAGTTGTAGGGTGAAGACGTTCTAGTGCCTGGTGAATGAAGTCACCTGGATCTTACAAGTGTGGCATCGCTTATCGTAAGCGATAGCGTCAGGGAGCATTTTTGGCCAACAATATCCAAGTCTTTGGAGTCAATCTTCAAGTTTTGGACCAAGTTAATGAGCTCCACACATATCATCATGAGTCTCTTTGAGTGTTTCTTGTGTCTCTTTATGTGACAAGCAGCGGAGGAGGATTCTATCATGCGATCGATGATACAATACTCCTGTAATCGCATTGTAGTAGAATTTAGGGGTTCCTTTTAATGGCAGCCGCCTCTTTAGGGTCATTAGGCAAAATATCGTACAATGCATAGTTGATATACGGGAATCGCCAATCCCTGAGCTTTGGACCTACCGAAATCTCTAGAGTTTCTTTAACTTAAAGGTTCCCTGCTGGAATCTGATCATTTTTTAGGGCGAGTTCTGGATAGTATAAGTTATGGTTGTTGACGAGTACTTTCTCCGCCGCTCTAACTAGAAGAGCCAAGGAAGCAGCGAAAGATGTCAGTGCATCTGTATGGCGCATTTTGCTGGCGAGGTACATGGTCGATGTAGAAGTTTTTGAACCTCTCTGACATGTGGATAGTTGCGTTGTGATAGGGTAATAAGTCTTCATGTCTGATTTCGTACTCCCCGCGAACCTGGTTAACGTGAGCTTTGAATCACCGTATGCTTCGAGATTTTTAGCACCAATCTCATCGGCGATTTGCATCTCGATCAAGAAAGCATTGTATTCCGCTACATTGTTGGAACATGGCTCAGTTAATTAGAATGCATGAGGGATTATGTAGTTTTGTAGGGAGACAAGTACTACCCCCACTCCTACTATGATATTTCCTCGAGGACCCATTTTTGATGCGCCATCGAAGAAGAGTTGCCATACCTGTCCTTTAAAGGACATCTGGGTCAATCAAACTTCAGCGACCTCATCTGGGAGTTCTTCATGAAATTTGGTCCCCTTGAATCTGGATGCTAAACCAAGAAGTCTGCCACTGCCTGTCCCTTCACAGCTTTTTGTGGTAGGAATTGAATCTCATATTGGGAGAGCAACATGGCTCATTTTACCAATCGACCATTCTGTGATGATGGCTTCATCATAAGCAATCTTAAAGGATTGACTTTTGATATGACGTGTATGGTTTGGCACACCAAGTAGTGTCGCGTCTTTTGAACAGCGAATACCAACACCAAGCATTTTTTTCGATCAGGTTATATCGATGTTCAGCTCCGATCATAGTTCTACTCAGGTAGTAGATTGCCTGCTCGTGTTCCTGATCATTATTCTGAGCTAGTAAAGCCCTTAGAGAATGATCAATAGCTCGAACGTATATTAAGACAGGTTTTCCTGACACCAGAGCTGTAAGGACAGGTGGATGCGCGAGGTACCGCTTGATTTCCTCAAACGTTTGTTGGCAAGCATCATCCCAGATGAATGAAACACCTTTCTTTATCAATTTGGTGAAGAGCTGGCATCATCCTGAGAGATTTGAGATAAACCTCTGGATATAAGCTAGTCGCCCTTACAATCCTCTAAGCTCTCTAAGATTCTTTGGATGTTGCATTTCTTCGATGGCGCAGACTTTCTCTCAGTCTGCGCTTGCTGCTCGAAGTGTTTGGTTATTTCTTCATGAGTGCTTGCTATATATACAAAGGCTTCTTTCTCTATAGAAGAGTTCACGGCATGTGATTCTGCGATAGCAAAGTGTGACTCGCTTACTTCAATGCCCCGGCTAGGGCATTGTAGTCTACTGGGGCTATTACGCCAGTTCGAGTGCGGGTATGTCGGTACACTCTTTCCGGCTCAGTGTTAGACTTGTCAAGGCTGACTATTGGCTGCTTTCCCTTAGTTTTGCTTGGCGTAGTGCTTGGACCTACGACATTCCCAGTAACTTTAGGGTACTCCGTGTCAGAGAATGTTCTTCTTGTGCGGGAACGATGCCTTTTGGCCAAGCAAGAGATTGACGTAGATGATACCCGGTTGAACACCGACTGTTTGCTTATATGAGATCTGCAGTGGCATTCAGAGAGCACTGCTATGATGAGCCATTCATAGAAGCATAGTGGAGTGATTTAATGAACACTCCTCTTCTTTGTCAAGTAATTCCTTAAATCCATCGGAGGGGGATCGAAGAGACCAGCCTCGAGTCTCTGAAGACGAGGACTTTTTAGCTCCCTTCTAACCCTAGCTGTCGGAGAGCGAATGTTAACCTTGCATTGCAACTCCGAGACGCAAGTCTCAGGGGCGCAGGGTTCAGAGATGCGGAGTTCATGTTCTGTAGAACAGACGTGGCTCTCGCGTTTTGACTTTGAGACGCGGGTCTCGCGCCTCTGCTGAAAAGAGACGCGGACCACGCGTTGTTGGCTGTCACATTTGCCTGGTGACATTTGAGAGACGCGGACTTCGTGAGTCTCACGTTTTGACATAGAGACGCGGGTCTCGTAACTCTGAGAGAAGAGACGCGGGTGCTTATCGCGTCTTTGAGGTAGGGTCTCAAAAACGTAAGCCTCGTGAGCTCTGCATTTTGGTATCCAGATGCAGACTTCACGCGTCTGATGTTATTCTGAAGAGACACGAGGTTGAACCTCGCGTCCTGTATCTACTGGACAGATAGCTTTTTCAGCTTCTTTCATCTGTTGTCGATCTGCGTGACGCCTTTGTTGACATTCGGCATTTCAGTTACGCTTCGCGGGTTGTTAGGAACCCCGGTAATCTGGAGCTAAGGAATATTGAGAGAAGGAGCGTGGCAGGATGGGCCTTCAACGATTTTGGCCTTGCGGGTCTCAGGGGAGACGTTGACGCGGGCCACGCGCGCGACGCGACCAAAAATGGCTATGTCTGCGCAAGCCATCTTTGGGGAAGTCTCTGAAGAAACTTGGGAGAGGATCTCTGAGGAGACCCTGCGGTATTGTCGCGCCATCCTGGAGCTCTTTGAGCCAGAGAGAGGAACTCCTCATACTTTACCTAGTCAAATTCCACGACAAGTGACTCGACTTTCTTCCCATGAAGGTGACGTCACCTTGCGCCACAACTTGCTCATCAGTAGAGAAAGTAGTCCCCATCAGAGTCACCATCTCTTGTACGGATAGGAAATTTGAAAGTGTGTATTGCAAATTTTCTTTGAATCAATAAAAAATTACAACAACTCAAAATTTCAACTACAAGAGAGAGAAGACACTTAAACTCAGATCTTCTCTTTATTTAAGGCTGGGTTCTTTGCATAGCATTGAAAAGTGATTTTTTTTTTGTTGACCAGGTGAACGTCAAGCTCCTTTAGAACTCTTCTCCTTGGATCACTGATGGAGTAATATAACTCCTATCTAATGAAATCTCAAAGAGACTTAGGCAAAACTTGAACTCAGCAAGTTGGTAGAAGAGTTTAACTCTTTATCAGTATTCCTCAGTTGAAAATTCTGACTCCTCTTCAATAGAAGACTGAGCTATTTATAGGAGTTTCAGGGGTAAAACTGTCCCCTAAAAACCCTCCATAATGAGGGTTAACTCCCCTTATTACGTGGGCAGTAACTGACCCAGTAATGGGGGCAGTTATAACTGAGACGCATGGCTCCTCTGCAGTTAGAATGCGGGCTTGAGCCCTGCGTTTAGCTGTTGAGGTAACGCTAGACGCGGGTCTTGAGCTTCGCATTTGGGCACCGCGGTGGTGTTGAAATGTTAGCTTCAAAGTCTGTGTTAAGTTTCGCGTCTGAGACGCGGACTTTAAGCTCTGTGCTGAGACGCAGGATTCGAGCTCTACTGAGACGCGAGTTTCGAGGCCTGCTGAGACGCAAGCTTTGAGCCCTGCGTCTTGGCTTCGCAGTGATGCTGAGACGCGAGTTTCGAGCCCTGTGTCTTGACTTCGTAATGACACTTTAGAGCCTCGCGCTTTGACACTGCATCAATGATTTTTATCGGCCTTTGCATCTGAAGTATGAGCTCTGCATTTGACGACTTATCTTCAGTGATTTTTAGACAGTCTACAATCACGTCTCCTACCTCTACCACGACCACGAGCTCTACTATGTGAGCCTCGATCATTTAGAGTCAGCTTTGACTCTAATGCTTGTTTCAAACTATGAAACCAATCTTCTTTTGTATGCATTGCTCATGAACTTGGAGAGATCCCAAAAGCTTCTCTATTGAGATCTCCTCCAAATTCTTGGATTCCGCAATTGCCGCCACAACGTGATCGAACTTTGATGTAAGGGATCGGAGTAATTTCTCCATCACTCAGATGTCCTCCATCTTCTCTCTATTTTTTCTCATTTTATTCACAATTAGAAGTAATCGTGAATAATCGGAGATTTTTTCTTCATCTTTCATTTGAGCAGCTTCAAAATTGCCCTTCAAAGTTTGAAGGCGAATTCACTTCACCTGCTCGACTCTTTTGTAGATGGTAGCAAGGATTCCCATGCTTCCTTGCTCGTTGTTGCTTCGGTAACCCTCTCGAAGATAGACTCATCCAACCCTTGATAGAGTAGAAAACGAGCCTTACTATTCTTTTTTCTTTGCTCTCTAAGAGCCTTCTTCTCTTCAGCGGTGTAGGCGGCTTATACCTCCGGTGTGGATTCCTTAAACCTATTAAAGATTAGCTCTCACAACTCTTGAGAACCAAATAGAGATTTCATCTGAATTGACCAACTCTCATAGTTATCTTTCAATAACTTGGGTACTTGCGGATTGATGAGATTGTTGGTGGAGGCCATAAGGAGAAGAGGAAATGGAAAAAAAATTGAATTGGCTTTGGAACCAATTGTTGTATACTAGTCTACGGACTAATATACTGTAATCTAAAATTTTAAGTGAAGAATGAATCTTATTCATCTTTTCTTTCTTTTTTTCTTACTTGCTTGAAAAAATAAAGAGGTACACTAGACTTTTATAGGCTTCAAAGAAAAACTTATAAGAATACCAACCATCTATTTTAATGTCATAAACAAATGACAATAATGCATATATGATTCTTTAACTTCTCCAATTCATGGTGACTTTTCAATTTCTTCAAATTGATGATAACTCTTCATTTCTTCTAATTGATGATGATGACTCTTCATTTCTTTCAATTGATGATAACTATTCATTTCACCTAATTGATGATGATAACTCTTCATTTCTTCACCTTATGGTGTCTCTTCTACTTCTAAAATTAATGTCATAAAAGATATTTTTATTTGATATTTAAACAACACCATCTCTCCACCTTTTCTGCCATCCCCTTCACCAACCTCTGCCATCAACCATTAAATCTAGGCCAATATAAATCTTCAGAACCTTGCTTATAACCCATTTCCATTTTTGCTATCCACCATCCAATTCTCACCAATACCAACCTTCTCCACTTCTAGGATATCTTATACACAAGACGATTATCTCTTTCCTTTTCCACCTTCACCTATATCTTATAATATGTACATATCTTTGGCATCTTATAATATGCCATAAATATTTTATAAATAACAATTTGAGTAGAAGTGAAGAGATGGGCATGAGAGCCGCTATGATTCTTAATTGCAAATTTGATTCTTTGTCATTAACTTATCTTGGGTTACACATCAAACTGTCCTCACTCACTAGGGAGGATTGACAACCTCTTATTGATAGAGTTGAGAAGATGCTTACTACTTGGAAGGGTAATGCTCTTTCTAGAGGAGGTGAACTTATCCTTATGAACTCCATGTTGTCTTCATTGTTCCTCTACTTTATGTCCTTCTACGACCTTCCAGAGTGGGTGATCCATGGTATTGATCGTACTCGTTGTCCTTTCTTTTGGAAAGGCAACAAAGACATACATGAAGGGCTTTGCTTGGTTAATTGGCAACTTGTTTGCTCTCATAAAAATCAAGAAGCCGTGATAGTTTGTAATCTACGGGCCTTCAATCTTGCCCTCCTATCCAAATGGTGGTGGCGACTTTTCCATGATATACATACTCCATGGGTGGCTCTTGTACTTCATAATTATTATACGAAGAAGGCCATATGATTTGGACCGTACTCTTTCCGGGTATGTCTCCCCCTTTTGGAGATGAGTCCTCAAGGCTTCCATGGCTTTTGCCTCCGTCATCAATATTAAAGTGGGGACGGTTGTATGACAAGTTTTGACTTGATCATTGGGTGGATGATGCTACACTTGCTTCTTTATTCCTGATTTATTCTTACTTGACATGGATCATTCTTCAACGCTGAACGCTCAAACTTGCTTTCTAGAAGGAAGATTAATATGCCCCCCAATTTCAAAGATGGCCATTTCAAAATCTCATCAACGATCTCAACAATCTCCTTTCACTCCTCCAACCGTAACCCTCTCCACCTCTATTCTAGATGTTCGCCATTGAAAGCTCATGAGACATGATCTTTTCACTGTCAACTTGTTGGCCCAAAGGCCTATCACCCTAGTTTTGATGATGATCAACTCATGAAGTTATGTTTACTAATGATCTTGTTTAATTAGTGACAGATTCTTTATCAAGATCTTAGTAGGTGTGGAGCTTCAACAAAGGATAAAATGTCGAGTTGGAAGCTAGCACCGGTCGATTCACGAGCCTATGCATCAAGACCACATCTAGAGATGAGCTCGGTGGATTGCATGTGGACCAAGTCATGAAGATGAGAAGACTTCAAGGGAAGACTTCAAGAAGATGAAGACTTGTGTCTAGGTATAAGATTTTTATTTGTTTTAGATAAAAATGTAAAGGATAGAATAGATTGGTGGATTGCTCAAGTCATATCACACATACACTCTTGAGATTTAATTGTCTTTTCATAAAAGAATTTTTAGTTAGAAAAGACTTTCATTTTAGTAAAAAGGTTTTTCATTGGACAAAATACATGTCTTGGTTTTTGATGTTACCTATATACATATCTTTCAAAACCAAGTTTAGTGCTTTATGTCAAAAACTAGATATTTCATCTTGATTGTGTAGTGGATCATATCCATACACACTATGCCTTAAAGTATATCTTGTTTTTGTATTTGATGAAAATTTGGAAAAACATGTTGTTTTAGAAAAACAGTTTTTTATTATGAGCCAATATTTCCAAGTTACAAAAAATAGTCAAATCTTTAATAACATGCCTTGATTTTGTGCAAGCATGTTTCTATATCATAAAACTATTTTTTGTAGAATTTCTAAGTATTTATGGGATTTTTTATTAAGCCAAAAAGACCAATCTTTAATCCCAAAATTTTCAGGTTCTGGCAGTTCTGATTTTTCAGAACTGACAGTGGCCGGTCGACCGGGTCGGTCGACCGGACGTGCACAGACGTGCACGCCTGTGTGCACTGGAGAACGGTCGACCGTGCCGGTCGACCGCTTCAGAGAGCTTTGCTCTCAGGAAATCTCGGTCGACCGGGCCGGTCGACCGACAGAGAGTTTACTCTCTTCTCCAGTTGCTCGGTCGACCGGGTCGGTCGACCGGAGGCTGCAACGGTCGGATTCTTGACCGTTGGCGGTCGACCGGACCGGTCGACCGGCAGTACTGACAGAGCCCAACGGTCAGATTTTTCTGGCCTCTATAAAAGGGGGTTTTGTCATTGTTTTGAGCCAAGATTTTAGGAGAGCTTTTGTCCAGTTATTTCCATTCTTTTAGCAGAGTTTTCTCCACAAAATAGAGTGCCAATATTTCCTATCAAAAGGGATTTTATCAAGAGAATGTTTATTGTGATTTCTTGTGTTTTCCATCAAAGTTCTTTCCTTGATTTCTCACACTACACTTGAGCATCCATAGTTATATCTATCCTATAGGAGAGTGTTGTAGTGAGAGTTTTTGTAGGTGATCAAGTGTTTAGATCACCAAGATTTCATCTTGTACTTTGAGGAGACGGGCAAGTGTGCTCGTGGTTGTTTAGGGTTCGGGTGCGAACTCTTGTAGCTTGAGGTGCGGCCTCGACGATCCGGTGGGCTTGTGGTGTGTAAGGGACTTTGGGAGTCCGAGGGCTTGTAGGTGTTGCGGCACCAAGGAGAGATCCGGTTGGATCGTGCATAGTGGAAATCCTTCGTGTGTCGAAGGCGGGGATGTAGAGCAAGTGTGCTCGAACCTCGAAACAAACCCTTTGTGTTTGTGATTGCTCACTCTATCTCTCTCTCTCTCTCTTGTCTCTTTTATATCTTGCATTCAATTATTGTCTATCTTTATATGCTTGATATACCCTTGTGCTTAATTGTTATATAATTGCTTGGGATTGATTGTTTAACACTAGTATTCAACCAAGAGAGCCAACGCGGAACCTCAACCCATTCAAGGGGAATCTAGAGGAGTTTGTCCAGAGCCTCGCAAGGGGAATTCGGCAACACTCTTGTGTTATACATAAGTGTTTAATTAAAAGAAGTTTAATTTGGTCAACTTAGTTTTAATTCCGCATTATTTGTTCATAAGTGACCATTAGATTAGCCATCACCTATTCACCCCCCCTCTAGGTGATCTTACAATTGGTATCAGAGCTAGTGCTCTTGATATTGGGTCTAACAACCTAAGAGTTAAAGATCCTCTTTTAGGCTAATCACAAGATTTGTACACACACTATGGACTTCATGTCACCACCAACCTTTGACATTCTTAACATCCAAATTTGGAAGGTTAAGATGTCTTTGTTCCTCAAAGGACTTGGCCTTAGTGTATATCTTGCCACAACTAATAAAGAATATTGCTTAAATGGTAAGAACATTGAGGCTAATGCAAAAGCCCTTAATGTTTTAAAGTCTACCCTAGATGATGTTTATTTATCTAGAGTTGCTAATATTGATTCGGCTTTTGTAGTATGGAACACCCTCACCTCCCTTGGCGAAAAGGATCTATACTATGCGGGGAGCGATTCGGACGTTGGAAGCGACATCTCCAACGTATGCTATATGGTCCAAGGGGATAACCCCCTTGAGGTAAACTCCGAATCCGATGATGAGGACATGTCATATGATGAGCTCACTTCATTTTGTCAAACAATACTTGAGAAATATGACATGATTAAAAGGGATAATAAAAATTTGAAAAAGAAAATTGCTTGCATGCATATAGAACAAGATTCTTTTAAATCTAACATTGCATGTTTAGAAAAAGATAATAAAATTTTGAAAAAGAATTTTGATGCCATGCTTAATGATAAAGATTCTTTAGAAAATAAAATGGCATGCTTAGAAAAAGAAAATGAAGATTTGAAAAATGAGAATATTTCCTTAATGTCTAAATTGAATGTTTTATGTGAAGAAAATATGATTTTGAAAAATAAGATTGATTTGGTGGAAAAACAAAAGGAAGATGTTTTTCAAGAAAATAAATCTTTGAAAAGAAAAATTTGTGAAAAAGAAAAAGATTTTGTTTCACAAAAGAAAAAGAAAAGTGATTCTATATCTCATCATGCTTCTCATGCACACATTGATCAAAATGAGATTAAAATTTTGAAAAATAAAATTGATAATTTGAGCTCATGTGCATTCAATCATACTAGATTGGAATCCTTGTTTCAAAAGAAACAAGTTCCTCATACTCATGCACATCATCATCATGACCATGCTTATGATGCACATCATGCTCACACTCCCACTCATAAGTATGCTAAGGTGTACACATGTACACATTGTGGCCGCAAAGGCCATCTAAGAAAATTTTGTTATGAAAGGTTAAATGTTCTTATTTTTGATAAAAATAAAAATGCTTGGGTTCCTTACAAGACTAACCCCATAGGACCCAAGAAAATATGGGTACCAAAATTCCCACCTTGTGTATTTGATGTAGGTGAGGAATCTCTCAAAACGTGAGAGATTTGGTGCCTTGATGGTGGGTGCATTTGAACTAAAATGACACATACTTGGAGCACCGCTATCAAGGAATTTTGGTGGGTCAACCACCATGCTAGGAGCTTTGGAGTTGGTAACGATTTCTAAACTCCTATTTCATTTTTGTACATGCTTTTAATTTCATGTAGCATGTTCATATTTTTTTTGGTACTTCATGTGGCATTTACATGCTTAAATGTAGAATGTGTCAAAACTTGCATTTATACATATATGAATAGTGAACTACAATTGACTCATATATATTTGAACTTCATGCTCATTTGTATCCACTATATGCATGTGTATAGGCTAGTTTTGATGATTCGGTCATTTATACTTGTTATGCCTATCTTTGATCTTACTTCATGTATATGTGTGTTTAATTCAAATCTAATAAATATACATGTATACCCCTTGAGTCATTTGCCTTCATGCAATATATATTGGACTTTTTTCATATTTGGGATATGTATGCGTATTGTTAGAATTGGATAAATCATACATATACCATGAAGATTAGTATTTTAAATAAATAATAAAAATGATGATTTTTCATTTGTACAACAAAATATGATTTATGATCTTTTTGAGCTTGAATGACTATTTTCATAAAGCATTGCTAAATACAAAATACTTTATGAAAAATATATGATTTATTTTAAGATGAAAAATAAGATTTTCATGAGATTCATGCTTCACTTTCTATTTTCATGAAAATACCATTTACATAACCTTTGAACACTCATCTTTTATGATAAAAGATAATTTTTGAGCTTTATGGACTATGAGTGCTTGAACTTTTATGTATTTAGTATTATTCATGGAAAACATTTGACTTTGTATTTTTTGAAGGATCTTTAACTAGTTTGTCAAAAATCCATTTAAACTAGTTATCTATTCTTCAAATTGATTTACATGATCCTATTTTTAATCATATGGATAAATTCTTTTGTATTCTCAAAATTTATTTGATGCTTCATGATTTGAATATTAGTTTAAATGTTAGTATTTGTCAACACTTGGATTTATACTTGTACACATTATGGATCACAAATAAATCTATATATGATTGGGTTTGAATGCTTATTTGTGCCCATTAAGTGTGCTATTATAGCCTAAGTTTTGATGATTATTACATTTTAAGCTTGTATTCCCATTTTAGATTTATGCTATGATCATGTGCTTTCATTTCATGTATATGTTTGTCTTGCCAAAACATTAAGATATACATGGATACCTCTTGAGTCATTTGCCTTTCATGCAAATCTATATATGGACTCAATTGTGTTTAAGGATATGTATGTATACTTAATGTCTTGTCAAAACATACATATATCTTGAAATATAAATTTTTGTTTTTAATAAAAATTTTGTAATTTTTCAATAAAATTTTTGTGATGGATTTCATGATTTCAAAATTTTAAGAAATATTGAGTTTTATTTCTATTTTTCATGATACCATGTTCCACATAACACTAGCACACTCACTTCTTTTTGATATGGATTTTATGGATAGAGTGCTTTTTAGTGCCTTGTGTTTCATTGGTATTTCATGAAAAACTTGTGACTTATTCCTTGATTGAAGGATTTCGTACTAGTTGTTAAACACCTTCATTTAACTAGTTCGAATTCTTCATGTGGTAGATTTTATGATATATACACTTAAGCTTAATCTTTCAATTAGTATCATTGGATATTTTCAATTGGTATCAATATGACCTCTTATTGTGTATACTCATATGTTGTTCTTTCATGTATGTATGCATCTACTTCAATTGATATTATCTTTTCATACATATATGTGATCTTTTGTGCTTGATTTACACACGTATATTATATACTATATGTTTGCTTATCAAAATTTTGGTTTTAAAAAAAAATAAAAATATTTGATATGAACTTGTGTTTCGTATTGCCTATATGCAAGGAGAGCTTAACATCTCTCTTACATATAGATTCATGTTGAGTGTATTGTGTATTGAGGAGCTTAACATCTCTTCTTTATATGGTACACGTGTGTAGGGGGAGCTTCACATCTCCTCTTATGCATTACATAATATGTGTTATGTGAGTTAGGGCTTGTCATCCCTTCTTCATGTAATGCATATGTGTAGGGAAGTTAACTTAGCGTCTTCCTCTTCATGAATGTATATCGCATATAAATCTTATTGATTGATTTGATTTTACCCTCCTTGATTTCCTTATTTTTGACAAAAATGGGGGAGAAAATTTGTTTGATGATTTGAACTTTGAACCCTTTGTTGATGATTGATAAAAAGGGGGAGAAGTATTTGAGTTATATGCATGATTTCCTTAAGGGGAGAAGTATTTGTTCCTTACTTAAGGGAGAGAAAAGATTTTGAGATGATTTTGAGATTTTGACTTGTGCTTTTACTCATGCATCACAAGAAATAAAAGATTTGTTTTGTTTTACATGCATTCATTTGCATACATATTTATGTGCTTCATTGAATATATATTGCTTATTTGATATGCATGAGTTAAGGGGAGCTTCTTTGAAGCTTTACTTTAATCCATGCATATATAACTTCATGAGTTTTGTCATCATCAAAAAGGGGGAGATTGTTGGCCCAAAGGCCTATCACCCTAGTTTTGATGATGATCAACTCATGAAGTTATGTTTACTAATGATCTTGTTTAATTAGTGACAGATTCTTTATCAAGATCTTAGTAGGTGTGGAGCTTCAATAAAGGATAAAATGTCAAGTTGGAAGCTAGCACCGGTCGATTCACGAGCCTATGCATCAAGACCACATCTAGAGATGAGCTCGGTGGATTGCATGTGGACCAAGCATGAAGATGAGAAGACTTCAAGGGAAGACTTCAAGAAGATGAAGACTTGTGTCTAGGTATAAGATTTTTATTTGTTTTAGATAAAAATGTAAAGGATAGAATAGATTGGTGGATTGCTCAAGTCATATCACACATACACTCTTGAGATTTAATTGTCTTTTCATAAAAGAATTTTTAGTTAGAAAAGACTCTTTCATTTTAGTAAAAAGGTTTTTCATTGGACAAAATACATGTCTTGCTTTTTGATGCTACCTATATACATATCTTTCAAAACCAAGTTTAGTGCTTTATGTCAAAAACTAGATATTTCATCTTGATTGTGTAGTGGATCATATCCATACACACTATGCCTTAAAGTATATCTTGTTTTTGTATTTGATGAAAATTTGGAAAAACATGTTGTTTTAGAAAAACAGTTTTTTATTATGAGCCAATATTTCCAAGTTACAAAAAATAGTCAAATCTTTAATAACATGCCTTGATTTTGTGCAAGCATGTTTCTATATCATAAAACTATTTTTTGTAGAATTTCTAAGTATTTATGGGATTTTTTATTAAGCCAAAAAGACCAATCTTTAATCCCAAAATTTTCAGGTTCTGGCAGTTCTGATTTTTCAGAACTGACAGTGGCCGGTCGACCGGGTCGGTCGATCGGACGTGCACAGACGTGCACGCCTGTGTGCACTGGAGGACGGTCGACCGTGCCGGTCGACCGCTTCAGAGAGCTTTGCTCTCAGGAAATCTCGGTCGACTGGGCCGGTCGACTGACAGAGAGTTTGCTCTCTTCTCCAGTTGCTCGGTCGACCGGGTCGGTCGACCGGAGGCTGCAACGGTCGGATTCTTGACCGTTGGCGGTCGACCGGACCGGTCGACCTGCAGTACTGACAGAGCCCAACGGTCAGATTTTTCTGGCCTCTATAAAAGGGGGTTTTGTCATTGTTTTGAGCCAAGATTTTAGGAGAGCTTTTGTCCAGTTATTTTCATTCTTTTAGCAGAGTTTTCTCCACAAATAGAGTGCCAATATTTCCTATCAAAAGGGATTTTATCAAGAGAATGTTTATTGTGATTTCTTGTGTTTTCCATCAAAGTTCTTTCCTTGATTTCTCACACTACACTTGAGCATCCATAGTTATATCTATCCTATAGGAGAGTGTTGTAGTGAGTTTTTGTAGGTGATCAAGTGTTTAGATCACCAAGATTTCATCTTGTACTTTGAGGAGACGGGCAAGTGTGCTCGTGGTTGTTTAGGGTTCGGGTGCGAACTCTTGTAGCTTGAGGTGCGGCCTCGACGATCCGGTGGGCTTGTGGTGTGTAAGGGACTTTGGGAGTCCGAGGGCTTGTAGGTGTTGCGGCACCAAGGAGAGATCCGGTTGGATCGTGCATAGTGGAAATCCTTCGTGTGTCGAAGGCGGGGATGTAGAGCAAGTGTGCTCGAACCTCGAAACAAACCCTTTGTGTTTGCGATTGCTCGCTTTATCTCTCTCTCTCTCTCTCTTTGTCTCTTTTATATCTTGCATTCAATTATTGTCTATCTTTATATGCTTGATATACCCTTGTGCTTAATTGTTATATAATTGCTTGGGATTGATTGTTTAACACTAGTATTCAACCAAGAGAGCCAACGCGGAACCTCAACCCATTCAAGGGGAATCTAGAGGAGTTTGTCCAGAGCCTCGCAAGGGGAATTCGGCAACACTCTTGTATTATACATAAGTGTTTAATTAAAAGAAGTTTAATTTGGTCAACTTAGTTTTAATTCCGCATTATTTGTTCATAAGTGACCATTAGATTAGCCATCACCTATTCACCCCCCCTCTAGGTGATCTTACACAACTTACTTTATAGAAGCCTTATTAATTATCGAGATGAAACCAATTGTTTCCAGTGATTTTGTACTACACAAGCCCCTCTTAAAATCGAGGTCCACATTTAGCTATCTTATCATTATCGTCTTTTAATGGCAGACAATCTTGCCAAGAGAGATATCCATATCACATCATCGTGCATGTTTTGTGGGGTTAATCCGAAAAGTAACACCCATATCTTTCTTCATTGCCTCTACACTTTGAAAATTTGGGCGTCAGAACGTGGCCGTCTTGCATTATCCTCTTGGCCATCATCTATTGCTTCTCTTTAGGGTGATTGGAGGATTTCTAATATCCCATGGGATGATGCTAACTGATGCGATTCTTTTGTCACCGCCACTATTTGGGTGGTTTAACATGAATGGAATCAAAAGATATTTCAAGCAAAGTTTACCTCTCTCATGGTGCTTGGGGGCCAGATTTCATCATTGGTGGCTCAATGGCGCTCTCATTCCTCCTCCACAAATGTCAGAAGCCGCCATAGTTTGTTGTTCATTCCAGAATTTTGTCAAATTTTGATGTACACTTAGTGATTTTGCAGTTTTCCCTCTCCCCCCTCAATCTCCGCCATTCACCATCTTTCTCTTGTAACTTCACATTCTTTATTATTTTAAATAATATCCTAGGGGCTATGGCCCTTTTTTCCCTTAAAAAAATATAAAATGTATATGCGTCTTTATATGTGTGTATATTCATATATATTATTCTTATCCATAACTAGAGGTTGATTCGAGTTTACATTTACATTTAGTATGTTAGGGTTTCAATTAATCCCATTTAATATCATATCAACAATATCATAGCAGATTCGGACATATCAGATTTGAAAGTATCTAATGTGATATTAACAATGTAATATCAGAGGATGTCGGCCCAATATTGTTGATTATTGATATTGTCAATATTGATGAAATTAATATTAAAACCATTAACCGACACTGATGCCAAGATTACAGACCAACATATACATACTTGACTACTTTTTGAAAAAATTTGGAACAAAATATTTTCCATTTATATTTGATGTAGGCCAATCAAATGGAAAATTCACTCAATTAGAGTTGATCTATATCATTTAAAGGTACTAATAACTAAAAGCCAATTAACTTTTAAGTATTTTTACACAACCATCAATAGGCACATAATCAACCGTCAAATGTAGCATATTGCTTAAATCTTTGATTTTGAGCGTATCGATGTTTATATGTCATGATGTATACACTTAAGAATCCTTACTTTTTGGTTGTTTTTAACTTCCTTAACATCAAACTGAGCAATTGCTACTCAGGTTGTCTATTTTGTATCCACTTGGTGCATAATTTGAAAACATTTTATTTTTTATTTTTAGACATCCAAATTTTGATAACAATGTCGAATCACAGTGCAATGTCATGCTCAATTTGGATTCCAGGCAACATCCATCATTGGGCATCAAATCCCTCCTCGAGAGTCTCCATTTTTTTTTTTTGTTGAAAATCGCCGTTAAGTGAGCAACTGTGTTATCTTGTTAATGCCGTGGCAAGTACAATAAATTTCATCTCTCTTCGATCTAAAAACTGATTACAAGTTGGGATTCAAATTGAAATTTGAAACACAGCCATCATCTGTCAAAAGAAATCAAGAAACATAAATGAAGGCACCTACTACAGTTATTCAAATGAAATCGAAATGGGTCTCCATAGAGATTTGTGGCCCAAGCCCGTGTTAACTTTCTTCAACTGTAAAAATGAAATGCAAAGAAGACCAACTACGTTGGGTTTTTAACTCAGCTAACTCTGATTTTTAAGGCGAATTTTATGTCAAAATTCACTAATGGAACATTTCATGATTTTGCAGTTCAAATATGGCAATAGTTTATAATTACTATTGTGCAATTCTTTCACTTATGGAAGCTAACTGTAACGAATCCTAAGAATTTCCCGAAGGATTTTCTCTCTTAAGTGTAGGAGTTGGTCTCTTACCAATGAAAACCCGTAGCTGGTAACTAAAAAGGATAGTGTTTTAATAGGGAAATTTTGAATATGAATTATTTTTTAGTACTTGGTAACTGATACAATGTACCGCTATGTCAAAAAGTATAAAAACCCAAATTTTACTGAGGTATATCATGGGGACTCATTTACGACTATTTTCTCATCCAAAACATCAATCATACGCGGTAAACGTGTCAAAATCACGAACATACATATTTTATCTTTTCTGTGCTCGAGCCTATACGTGGTGCATAGGGTCTCAACCCCTACCAACTTGCCCCCCTATATGCCAGAGATTCATGCTACCCATTTTGTAGTCAAATATGCAACCTGGTACTGGTAAAAAAAATTGCAACATACATCCCGAACCACCTTGCAAAACCTAAATACCCTTGTTTGGAAACGTATTTAATTCTCAAAACATGGGATAGCTTAGGGAATTGAGTAATGCGGAAGGGTACAATAAAGTTCTAAGTAATTCAAAATTACAAATCGAGGACATAAATAGTGTTTGTAAATAACATTCCTGTGTTATAAATACCCCCTCTCCCAACCCTGTCCTCAGCCTTAAAACCCATCTCTCTTTCTCTTCACTTAAACTAACTCTGATCATCATCACCGGCTTCATCGATCCATTGGTCATGGGGAGGGTGATCGGGGAGGTTGTGGACCTCTTCGTGCCAATGATGGTCATGTCGGTGAGCTATGGACCAAAGCACGTGAACAATGGGTGTGATATGAAGCCATCGGCGGTGACAGTTCAGCCGGTGATCCAGATCTTCGGTCGGCACGACGAACTGTACAACCTGGTTAGTGTGTACACTCATACTCTTGCATGCATGTAATTTTACAAAGGTTAGCTCCTATTTTTTAAATTAGGGGTTTTTGATGAATGTTGGCTTTGATTGTGATTTGGTCAGATCATGACGGATCCAGATGCACCTAGTCCTAGTGAGCAACCATGAGGGACGTGATCCACTGGTATGGTCTGAAAAATTCTATAACATTTTGCATGTACTTTTTCTTTATATTTCTGTGAATTTTTTTCTTTCTTTCTTGCTTTTGTTCGATTGTTATTTTATATGTGATCTCAGGGTGGTGGTAGATATTCCGGGTGGGATAGATCCTTCAAAAGGTAAGTAAATGTTTTATAACTCAAATTAATGGCAAAATAACAGCGTGTAGAAAGGAAAATTTAGTTATTTTAAGTTTCTACTTGTAAATAGACTGCAAATTAAAATTTTATTATTTTATATTATTGTTAGTGTCTAAAAATAGGTAGATATATTTTGGTAATTGTGAGAATTGTTCTTTTTTTCCCATAAAGACACATAGGAATTACTAATTAAGTTCATGCAAGGGATCTCGCTGCTCGCCCTCGCCTCCCAAAGTGGGCGGCCAGGGGTAGGAGGGAGGGCCCGCTCCCGCCTCCCCCTCGCCGCCCAGATCGGGGGCCAGGGGAAGGAGGGGGAGGGGCGGGATCGCCTCCCCTCCCCTCCCCGCCCTCCTCCCTCCTTACAACTACCAGATCTGGCGGGGACAAGGAAGAGGAGGGAGGGAGGAGGAGGAAGGGGTGGGTCCCCTTCCTTTTTTCATCCTCTCTGCCACCACCATCAGATCAGGCGACGGTGAGGAGGAGGGAGGAGGGGAAGGGAGAGGGTTGTCCCTCACTTTTAATTAATTTTTAATTTATTAGTTATTATTTTAATTATGATTAGTAGTTAATTAATTATGATATTTAAAAATAGATATTAATTGATAATTAAGGTTTTACGTACCATGCACGTGGTTTTTAATTAATAGCAAAACTGACGGAGTTATTATTTAGTTAATACAACCTCTCGGAGGTTGGTTTAATTTATGGGGCATTTGAGTCTTTTAACATCAGCTGTTAACGTCATTTGAGTGGTTCTTTAGGGAAACAATAGTTCATAGTACTTTCTTTTGGAAATTTTAAGGTTGATGGTAGTTTTCTAGGGAACTTATGAAAGTTCACGGTAATATTGAGAAATTTAGCCTAAATTATTTAAGGAGAAAAATTGGGCATGCCATTTAGGCCAAAATTTATAGGATGGTGCTGGTGCAATGATCCTAAACCGGACCATTTTGAGAAATATTGTAGGTTAAATTTCCAATAGAAGCGCCTAAATGTGCAAAATAGTTCTAGACCAGGAAGATTGGTGCTTGAGCCAAGTCTAAAAATCCTCCAAGCTTAGATAGGTCGAACGACAGTCTTCGGAGATCATAAGGAAAATTGATGTTTTCAGTAGGTAAAAAGATCATACCTTAATTCTAATATCATGTGCTCTAATTATAGGGGGAGAAAAAAAAACAAGAGGTCTTTTAGCTTGAAGGGGTTCTAAGGTCTTGACAGCCAGTAAGAGCTGATTTTTCGTAGAGTTGATTCTTATTATTTTGATTAATTAGTAAACTCTTTCTCACTCAACGAGTGAAAAAGTAGCCATCCCAAGCTATTCGAATCAAATCTTAAATTGCTTAAGTGATAAAGCCTCTTTGCAGTGAGCAAGAGGTCTAGGGTTCAAATCCCGTTTACACCAGGCTATTTTTCAATAATAGTAATAATAAAATATCTAACTGACCTATTTTTCAATAATAATAATAATAAAATACTAGCAATTGCACCAATAGAATAGTCTCAGAGTACCCAACTACAACTCTTGATGAAATTTTCATTGGCTAGGACATCGGCCAATGAATACTCTAGAGATTGAAAGTCCAACACCGAATATCACCAAGCATTACCATTAGTCCCTTAGGAGATCACTTACATCCAATGCATCATGATGATAGAGTCGTCGCTTTTAAGCCATATAATTTGAGTATTCAACTCAAGACGGTTGAATCGCTTCAGGCGCTACAGAAAGATCAGACATAGTAAGCCTAATAAGTGTCCAACCCTTAGCTAAAAGAACCACACCTCATTCATCTCCCTAAAGAACTCCCACACTGATCACTGACTCACTCTTTATTGAACTATCAAAATTGACCTAAATATGCAATCTCGTAGGGGAGACCAACGAAACTAGATAAGTTTGTAGAAAATCATCAAAAGAATGATAGATCACCCTAGTCGACTCCAGAAAGGAAAGGATCACATTTTGTTTCAACACACTCGAACTTTTTTCCTTAAGAAAATATGTGTAAACAACCATGGATGAATTTGGTTTAATATCAAAGAATTGATAGTTATAAAGGGAAAAAAAAGGATAAACATTTCCTATAAGGAAGCAACGAAGACCGGGTGGGCTGGGCCTTGAGCTCAAGTCTAACCGCATGCTCAAAGCCCCTAACCAGCTAGTCGGCATGGGGCAGTGGATAGGGCCGCAGACCTCAAAGTCCAATTGGGTCCACTCATTTGGTTCCTCTTGTATGCAAACATATCCAAGGTATACTACTAGATCAAAACTTTTGTATGCAAACAAGTCCCGATATTATAAAGGTTTTTTTTTTTTTAAAGATATATACCCTCCGAATCTTCTATACGTAGAAATTTACCTCTCAAATCATTGATATTGCTAATTAATCCCTTAAATCTTTTAATTGCTAAAGACGTGCCCCTACTATTAGTTTTTGAATGAAATATGAATATAATATCAGTTATATTCTTATGTATTTTTTGAACATTTTTAAAAAAAGAAAAAAAAGAGGAAAATGGGAGCGATGACAGATACACTCCTTTCTTCTCTCTCTTCTCTCTCTCATCCCGCACTCTCTTCTCTCTCTTTCTCTGTCATCCCGGCCGCGCCCAGCTCTCCTCGTAGCCCCTTTCCCTCTCTCTTTCCCCTTTCTCTTAGGATCAACAAAAAGAGAACTCTCTCTCTCTCTCTCTCTCTCTCTCTCTCTCTCTCTCTCTCTCTCTCTCTTTCCCTTTCTCTTAGGATCAACAAAAAATTCTCTTTTCTTGAGTGATTAATTTTTTGGAAGTTTCATTTAAAAAGATAGAGGAAGTAGGTGAGGAAGAAAGAAGAAGAAATAATATTAGAATTAGGGTGTGTTTAATATGAAGAGGGCAAATTAGTTATTTTTAATACTTTAATAACAAAAAAAGAGACAGGGGCCACTGTAGCACAGTGATAAAACCTCTTTGCAGTGAGCATGAGGTCTCGGGTTCAAATCCGCTAGCACCAATCCCACTTGTATTTCAAAAAAAGAAAATATTCTTGTTTATTTTTAATTAGTAACAGCATGGGAGTATAATTTTTCCAGTTAAAAGATTTGAATGGTAAATTAACAATATCAATGATCTATTTGAATGGTAAATTAACAATATCAATGATCTGAGGGTAAATTTCTCAACATAGAAAATTTGAGGGGTATATATGTGAATATGGGAGCTGATCCTAAACTAGATCTCTATCAGATCCGACGGCCCACGTGAAAGTTCTCACATGAATTCGTGAGAACCGTTCTTAGGGGATCAAATCACATGTGAATATATCATAAAATTAAGTTGGCTTAATTTTATCAGCAATTTAGCACCCACAATCACTTGACACAGATTCTAAACTGCATGCAGGACAAGAGCTACTGCCTTACCTTGCACCTCGCCCCACCGTCGGAATCCACCGCTACGTGTTTGTGCTCTTCCAGCAGAAGGCGCCTTTTCCGGTGATGGCTCCGTGGACCACCCGCGCCCACTTCAACACCCGCTTCTTCGCCAACCGCTTCAGTCTCGGCCTCCCCGTTGCGACAGTCTACTTCAACTCCCAGAAGGAGCCGGTGCCGAGGAGGAGGCGCTGAAAAAGGGTCTTCGTGGAAAAAAAACCTAAGTGATCTTTTGCTTGACTACATGCAAAAGTACAAGTAAGAGCTCTATGAAAAAATAAAGACCCATATCCTTCACTCACTTGAAAGGATTATTATGGTTGGGGTGTTCTAGTGTTATGGCCCTACTGTAGGCCATGGTTATTGTCGTGTTTTCAGCTTAACTGTGTGTGTGCTTGTTGGAGTTTTTTAAGTATGGAAACAAATAAATTAAGTAGTCTAAATTTGGTGTATGTTTATGGATGTTGTGATAAGTACTGCTAGATCTGACCCCAGTTTCAGAACTGATGGTTCCGTTTCAAAACCGACGATTTCCGGTTTCTCTATATGAGGAATCAGAACTGAGCCGGAGTCGGCCGGTTTCGGTCCGGTTCAGGCCCAAAGGCCTATCGCTGAGCAGCAACGGGCAAGTTCAAAGGGTCAAAAAATAATCCGATTCAAGAATAGGAACCGTCGGTTCTTGAACCTGAACCGGAACCGGCGGTTATGGTTCTTAAAAAAAAATGAAACTGGAACCAGACCAGCTAAGGCCTGATTACGATTCGTTTGGAGCCGGCGGCCCTATTCATTTCCGGTTTTCGTTCCACGGTTCTGGTTCGATTTGCCGGTTGGAACCGGAATCCATGGTCAGTAGAAGTAGTGCTATCAAATACTAGACTCCCTTCAAATACCAAAAGTAAGTTGGTTCTCAACCTCTATTTACAACCCATTGCGTTTTCTGTCGAGATCCGAGTTCTCCAATGATTATTGCCATGGATGTATTATCATAAAATTAATTGTTATTATTTCCCCACTGTTTAATATATGTCATGCAAATTAAAAAAAAAGGGAAGTTTTTGTGGATTGCCAATTGTCGACTGTCTTGGATATTAGTCTCGAGCTTTCAATGGAGTGCAGGAATCAACTACGGTGGTGTGCAGAAGAATACGGGAACAGGTTCTGGAGATTTTGGAAGCAGAATCAAGGCAGCTGGGAACTGGACTTCAGTTGTGTCATGGATTTTCTGGAGTCCAACCCCAGGTTCTGTTCTCAAACCGAACTTTGATGCGGCAATTTGTGAGGATGGGATGTGAGAGATGGTAAGATCCTTCTTGCTGCGGCATTTCATTATGAGTACCTGGTGATTGATGACGCGGAGTTGAGAGCTGCTTGGGAAACCATTAGACTGCTGAAGTTTCACTTTCCTGAACGTTCAATATGGCTGGAGGGAGACGTGCTCGGTATTATTCAAAAATTGCAAACAAGTGACAGTTCAAATGACTATTCTATCTTTGTGCAAGATGCACGAGGAATTCTGAGGATGATGGAGGTTTATAAGGTTACTCACAAGTATTGAGAAGGAAATAAATGTGTGGATTGGGTAACAAAATGGATACGGGAACGTGGAACTGCTTCTCGACAGATTCCCCTTAGAGCTGAGGAAACTGGCTGAAGCAGATGTTGCTGGCATCTGCTATCAACGAGTGTAATTCTTGGCAAAAGGGCCTTTTCTTAGGGAAAAAAATGTAACATGGGAAAACAATTATTTTTTATTTAAAGGTAGCCACGTATTTGTTCTATGATTTAATAATTACAAAATAAAAAATTAATTATGAAAATAGGCTATTTCTAGATATATACATTAGTGTTAGATTTATATAGTAATCATCCGATATTAATTAAAAATTCATAAACTTGAGATTGCAACACTACAGGGGAAAATATATTGGGGATCCCAGTCCGAGTCCAAAAAATTTAAAACAAGACTACTGGATTTCAATTAGGAATTCAATAGTGAAAAAAAATCAAAAACTTGAGATTGCAACACTATAGGGGAAATCTCTTGGGAATCCCAGTCCGATTCCAAGAAATTAAGATAAGACTAGTGGATTTCAATTATGAATCATAATCAATTTGGCTGAAATAAAGACGAGTCCTAATGATAATTGGATTCTGGATTACTTGACCTACGTTGTGTGTTTACATACACAGAGATAGAGAGACTTGGGTACATATGGAAGGATTCGAGCCCAGATACTTTCCACTCAAACTCAAATCCCACGACATTCAAATACAAATTCCACTCTCTTAAAGTTGATCTACATTATTTAAAGTAACTAAACACCAAACTCAAGTGTTCTAAATATTTTTTGTCCATCTACCAAGTAGCAAAATAGACAGCCGAAAATAGCATTTTATTTAGATCTATGATTTTAGATATATAAATTCTCGATCGGACCAGTTGATAATGATCTAAACATTTAAAAAAAACCCACACAACATTTTATGTTACGTTTCATATTTTATACACCATTAAATTAACCAACTCACTATTTTGGCTGCTCATTTTGCGCCTACCTGATTTATGGACAAAACGTATTCAAAATACTTGATTTTTTATTTTTAGTTATTTTAAATAATGTAGATCAACTTCAACTGAGTGGATCTTATATTTGAATGTCGTGAGATTATTTCAGTGCCAAGAATTCGGGCTCGGATCCTTTCACATGTACCCAAGTCTAACTATATGTGTGTAGGAAAATGATCCTATGAGAACAATTCTCAAATTAAGTTTCGTGAGAACTTCACGATGGGCCACCCAACGGATGATCCGAATCTTTCATTTTGATCTACATAATTTAATTAGGCTAATAATAAAAAATCAAGCAATTTTAAAAACTTTTTTACTCATGCATTAAGTGATTTCAAAAACATATTGCATTAGCTGTAGAAAAAAGATGTCATACTTAAATTAGGCTAACAATAAAAAAAATCATGTGATTCCGAACTTTTTTACTTATGCACCTAATAATATTTTTTTCTACAGCTAATATAACATATTTTGTGTAACCACTTAATGCATGGACAAAAAGGGGCATGGAATCGCGTGATTTTTCATTATTAGCCTAATTTGAGTGTGCAGATCAAGATAAATTGTTCGGATCATTCATAGGTAGGTCACCATGGAGTTCTCACGAAACTTAATTTGAGAACTGTCTCATAGGATCATTTACCTATGCACACACACACAAATATGTATATCAGCCAAAAGCTGAGAGTCCCTCTCAGCCTACGGTGACGTGACACATTATTAGCCACACTAATAAAGACGGCCCACCTATTGGAAGAGCTGAAATTACTAAATGCTCCTGCGGTAAAAAATAGTGGATCTGTATAATTTAATATTATTTTATATTTTTGACCTTAGTCAATATTGCACAGTTATTTTTATAACTGCGACCAACTGAATATGAATCAGGTCTCATCAAGTGCAACTTCATCAAATCACGAAAAAAATTGAATACTTATTTATTATTTTTTTATAGGGGGATATTAAGAATTTTAGGAATGCAACTAAGCTCTTAGTGGTCAACAAAATAATTTTTCAATAGTTTTAAAAGCGACCTTTGTCGCAGTCTACAATTATATATAGGATTGTATCATGTGAAACTCATAAACATGTCATTTTTTTGCTTAATTTATATAAACATATTATTTTTTGCAGAATTTTATGATATGATCTGTAAGAATTTTACTAATTGCGAACAGAGTCGCAATTTATTTATTCGCATGCCACATATAAACGATCAAAATTTTTTTTACATATTGCATGCGAATAATGACTGTGACAATGGTTGCAGTACTTAACGGCAGCATATTGTGAATGATTTTTTGCTAGGTTAAATGTAATAACAGTGAATAAGGACTGCGACTATAGTCGCAGTTTACTTCTGATTTTATATATTTGTTCTTCACTGTGACTGTTTGTCTCTTTTTCATGCATGAGAAGAACTTTGTATTTGTGTTACACACTGCGTCCGTAATCGTAGCTTTTTAATTTGTAATATATAGTGAAATATACTGATTTGAGAGGATTACGATCATGATCGCAGTATTATCAGTTTTTATAGTTAACTTTAGACTGCGACCATGGTCACAGTTTTTAACTTGATTGAATGCACAGTGATCAAACTACTTTTGTTAGGACAATGACCATGGTCACAGTTTTATGTATAAATATAGTTAATTATATATTGCAAACATTATCACAGTTCTATTAGTTGTTGAGTAAAATTATTATATAAGTACTGAGACTATGGTCGTAGTTGAGATGCAAAAAATAATAACTATTTATTATAATTACAGAGTGTGACCATAGTTAACTTCTTAATAAAAGACTTACATTTTTGTTTAGTAAATCATTATATTTCTTATCCTATGATAACAATATTTGCGTGCAATATATTACATTCGTGACCGTTATAGCAGTATTAAGAAAATCACTCAGAAGTCCTGTGATTACTGCGATGCATGAAAGAAGCATACTTTATATGTATTTTAAAAATAGATCATTTTTCAGATGGAAGTAAATTTTATTTATAACATAATATGGTCAGAAAGAGACCTTACAAAAAAAGAACATAAAATGCTCTTAAAAGAAGATAAAAATAAGGTGAATATCAGAAGAGCAGAAAATCTTAGTCCTCGTCATCATCACTATCATAAGCAGATTCGTTGTCTTCATTCTCCTCGTCTTCCTGTTCATTATTTATTTTCTCATCTTCTCTCTCGTCGACCAGCTCGCTGTCCTCTTTACTTTCTTTCTCTTTTTTAGGGTACTTTGGTTCGTTGATAAACTCTCAGAATGGATCGTCTGTATCAAACTCTTCTTCCGATCCGTGTCGAGAATAACTTGCAGAGGATATGCTCAAAGAAAGCGCGCTTTTAGCATCAGAGGACATGTTTTCATTAAGCATATCTTTATAAAGTGGAAGAGGAATAAATTTCTCCTCACTAGGCCCCATGAAAACTTCATCATTCTCATGAAGAGGAGGATCAGATAAAATATTATTTAATGTAGTGAGATAGTCAAAAAGAGTGAAGTTCAGACTGCTATCAGATTCACTAGAATCCCCTAAAGAAAGATTACTGGTGAGAGAATGATTGAAGTTGAAATCTGAGTATTCAGAGGAAGAAGATGGGGAAGACATGATTCAAGAATTAATTATTTCAGGAAGGTTGGAAATCAAATTGAAAAAGAAGAGCACAAATATTTTTTTAGATGTAAGATAATATATTAGTTACAAGCAATATAAAAAGGCAAAAGGCTAATACTGTGAAATGACGTGAATAGTAATAATAAGTGTTATAGGTGACAGTTGAGTTTTCGAAGAAGTGATAAAAAGAAATTAAATATTTATTTAAAGTAGTTATGGCGGGAGAACCCAAAAAGTTCTCTTTTTTTTCAGAAGTTTATTATGTGAACTACAAATTAGCTCTTTATAGAGTGTTTTTTCTATATTTTTAGATTTCGTATGGGGGCACATATTTCCTTTATCGAGATTAATTTTAGTGCACCTCATTTTTCAAGACTGTTGTTGTATCATGGTAGATAGAATATTAATTACTTCAGTTAGGTCAGAGTAATTAATATAGTATTTTATAAGATGTGATATACGCGGACTGCTCTCACGATCGCAGGGCTTATCTACTTTATTAAGTCTGGTTGTTGTTAGGACTATGACCTTTGTTGCATTTTATAAACAATCAAAATTCTGTTAGATATGATATGTGAATAAGTATTACGACTGTGGTCGTAGTGTTGAACGATAGCATGTTTTATTTATTATTTCTAAGCGAATAAGGAATGCGACTAGTGTCACAGTCGTGATATAAGATTGAAAGTTATATTATATTAAGTCAATAACCATGGTCGCAGTGCTAAAAGTTATGCGGTTTGGCTCGCACTCATGATATAAGATTAGAATTTTTGTTATACTATGACTGCAACCATGGTCGCTATGCTAATATATTTTTTTGATTATCTTTTTGAGTGTATGTGTACTACTACCTTGATCTCATTTATAATATACATTGAGAATATAGCATTTTTTAGTATCAAAACCGACCATAGTCGCAGTTCATTAAAATTTGCATGAAATATTATTCAACTAATTTGCAAATATTATGGCAGTTAAGAGAATATCTAATTTATAAAATATCTGCAAAATAAATTATTATCCGTTGTATTTCATTATTATTTTTACACTGTATATTTATAAAATAAAAAATATATATACGACTACCCTACATCAAATTTTATTTTTTATTCATTTCAGTTTATTTTATTAAACCTATATGAATTGAAAATAATGCGAAATTAAACAATAAAAAAACTATATATTTCAACCAATTTTCTAGGTTTCACGCATGTTTTTTTACTTTTTATTAATGCTATTTTTTTCTCATCATCTTGATCCAATCTTTTTTCCTTTATATTTTTTGATGTAGGAGAATTAGAAAATTTATAATTGCAGAAAAATTCAATGAAAATTTCTCTATAAATTAAAAATATTTTCGATAAATTTTTGTTGTGGATGAGTTTTTGCTAGTTTAGAAGTAAAAATGAGGGAATTTTGGTCAACTTTATTGACTATTCTTCAGGTAGAAATTTTTGTTTTTTTAGCGCCTACACTCTGCCACCGATATGTGGCATAGATCGACCACGTCACGACTAGTTGAGGAACTCTTTCAGCTGGCGGCTGAGGTATAGATACCCCATATATATATATATATATATATATATATATATATATTATATATATATATATATATATATATATATATATATAGAGAGAGAGAGAGAGAGAAATGTACCTCAGACGCCAGCTGAGAGATTCTCTCAGTTGGCAGCAATGTGGCTAAATCTCAGCTACAGATCCTAATCGCAGCGCTACCATGATCGCAACATTTTTGTGAGAATTGCTACCATGATTGCTGTATTTTTTGTGAGGACTGCTATCATAATCGCAGTATTTTGTGAGGACTGCTATGATGGTCGCAGTGCCAGCTGAGAGAGTCTCTCAGCTGGCAGTTGAGATACAGATGCATACATACATACATACATACATATATATATATAGAAAGAGAGATAGATTTGTGTCATTCTAGAAGGATTCGAGGCTGAATCCTTCCCACTCAAATACAACCCCATGGCATCTAAATGCAAGATCTATTCTGCTAAAGTTGATCTACATTATTTCAAGTAACTATAAACCAAAACTCATGTATTTTGAATACTTTTTTCCCATCCTTCAAGTAGGTGGAAAATGGATGGCCGAAATACTGAGTATCAGTTTAACGGTGTAGAATATTTGAAATTTGAATAATTTTTGCCTATCCATCAAGTAGGCACAAAATGGACGATCGAAAATTGCATATTGCTTAGATCTACATCTTTAGACATACAAATTCTTGATCCGACCATTTCATCATGATCTAAACACTTAAAAACCCTTACACACCAGTTTTTGTTAGATTTCAAATATTCTACAGTGTTAAACTAACCAACTCACTATTTCGGCTGTCCATTTACACCTACTTGATGGATGGGCAAAAATCATTCAAAATACATGAATTTTGGTTTTAGTTACTTAAAATAATGCACATCAACTTCAGTGGAGTAGATCTTATATTTGAATGTCGCAGGGTTGTATTTGAGCGGGAAGGATTTGGTCTTGAATCCTTCCAGAATGACGTGTGTGTGTGTGTGTGGGCAAGGTTACAATGCACATAAGTGTAACTAAGTTAAGTTACATACACTTCTTTTCACCACACAAAATATTTTTTTAAACACCTTGTAGGGACCACTCACATTAATTTTTATTTGTATCTCACTAAATAAAATTTTTGTGTGGTGAAAAGAGGTGTGTGTAACTTAACTTAGTTACACCTAGGTGTATTGTAACCTTACCATATATATAATTGTAACCTTACCATATACATATATATATATGTACATATATATATATATATATATATATATATATATATATATATATATATATATATATATATGTATATATATATATATATATATATATATGTATATATATATATATATATATATATAGATATATATATATATGTACATACATATATATATGTACATACATATATATATGTACCTATATATATGTATGTACATACATATATATATGTATGTACATACATATATATATGTATGTACATATACATATATATATATATATGTATGTACATATACATATATATATATATATATATATATGTATATATATATATATATGTATGTGAAAAACACCTAGAGGGGGGGTGAATAGGTGTAAGTGCTAATCTAATAAACTAAATGCAAACTAAGTGCGCTAAATGCGGAAGCTAATGCAAATTATGCACAAACTAATACAATACAACAAGTGTAGCCGAATTCCCCTTGCGAGGCTCTGGACTAACTCCCCTTGATTCCCCTTGAAATGGGTTGAGGTGCTATGTGAAGCTCTTGTTGGATGAGTATAAGTTAGGCACACACACACAAGCAATCCAAGCAATATAAAATACACACAATCAAGTCAAGCATATAAGAATGAATAGCAATATGAATAAATGCAAGGCAATAAGAAATATGCACAACACAAGCAATATGATATGATATGAATATGATGCTTTGCACAAATATAAGAGAGAGAGTTAGAGAGACAATGGATCAATACGCAAACACCAAGATTTGTTTCGAGGTTCGAGCACCTTGCTCTACATCCCCGCCTACACCACCGTGTAGGATTTCCACTATCTCAACTCCCACCGAGGGAACCTCTACCGAAGAGGATCTCTTACAACTCTAGGAGTACCAAACTCCTCTCTCAAACAACAACCTCCTCACAACCGAGGGTTAGGCCCGTAGCCAACACAACACCAATCCACACACCTCTACCGAAGAGGCTCACAACCAAACACTATCACCTCTACCTAAGAGGGATCCAAACCAACAACCCAATACAACAATCTCCACCTCTACCAAGAGGGAGCAACTCAAGAAATCAAGGGTTTACAACAAGTGGTATATTTCAACCACAAACCTCTTTCCTTTTTCTTTCTCCACAAAACAAGATCCTAAATAGTTTAGGATAGAAGATATAGCTCAAGTGTGGATTCAAAGTGTTTTTGGAAACAAGCAACAAAGAAAAACTACTTGGGAAATCTCTTGTATATGATAGAAAAGAAATACCAAATCAAATCCCAAAACCTAGTTTTCTTTGATTTTCCAAAAACCCAAAACAAATAAAGATGAGAAGTTTTTGCACTTAAAACTCTTTTGAAAACTCTTTTAAACACTTCAGAAAACTAAAAATTTTTCTCTTGAAAAACTTGGCCAAAATCCCCAAAGAGATGGGGTTTATATAGCCCCTATACAAAACTAGCCGTTAGGCTGATGTGGCAGCCTGACAGGCCACCGGTCGACCGGCCCGGTCGACCGCCAACGGTCAAAAATGTGACCGTTGGGCAATAGCGGTCGACCGGCCCGGTCGACCGAAACATCCTGAGAGCAGAACTCTCATCTCGGTCGACCGGCCCGGTCGACCGTCCCAGAGACTCCAAAACGTGCACAGACTTGTGCACGTCGGTCGACCGTCCCGGTCGACCGGCCTATGGTGCGGTCGACCGGTCCGGTCGACCGACTTGGCCTGGCAGCCAGTCCACAGTTCTGCACAGATACGGGATTTGAAAATAGGTCTTTTCACTCAATAAAAATCCCATAAAATCACAGTAAATCTAAAAAATAGTTTTAATCACAATAAAAACTGTTTTTCTAAAAATATGTTTTTCTAAAACTTGTTTTATCATTTTACTTTGATAACCAAACTTGTGATAAAAATTTCAAGACATATATCAATCATATCAATTCATTTTTGTGTCTTGCCAATTTTATCAAAAACAAAACTTGTATTTTATCAAACTAGAATTTTCCAAAACATGAATAGGATAGTCAAAATAAGTTTGTTTAAAAAAATTAAGCATGCATGTATAGAATGAAGCAACTATACATATATCAATTTAAACTTGTTTTGATAAACTATTCATGAAAACCAAAACTCAATCATAAAACGTGTGTGATTTGTGCACTTGAGCATATCAACTAAACTAAGCTTTACAAATATGGATCTAAAACACAAACTCTAAACTAGATACCTAAGTCTTCTTGATGATCTTCATCTTCAAGTAGACTTGCTCCAAAACTCCGTGATTCTCCAAGTGCAAAGGTATGATCTTTAAGCTTTGGCACCGGAATCATCATGAATAGCTTCTAATCATCTTGTTGAAGCTAATCACCAGCCTAATATCCTGTTAATGATCTGAAACTTAGAAACACAAGAATATTAGTAAACATAACTACATGAGTGTTGATCATCATCAAAACTAGAGTGGAAGGCCATTGGGCCAACAATCTCCCCCTTTTTGATGATGACAAAACTCATGGAGTTATATATGCATGGATTAAAGATAAGCTTCAAGGAAGCTCCCCCTTAACTCATGCATAGGGATAAACAATAAATATGTGCAATAAATATTAAACATGAAACATGCGTATGCATAAACAATAAATGGTTCTAGATATCAAATGGAATATTCAAAACAAAATAAGCTCTAGATACCAATTACAAAGCAAACTCTATATATCAATTAAACTTAATATTCTTGAGATTAAAACATTATATATGCATATAAAACATAAGCATACATATAAAACTCAAATACTTCTCCCCCTTTTTGTCAATCATCAACAAAGGGGTAAACAATCAAAACCATAGATAAAATGAGGGGTAAAAATCTTTCTCCCCCTTTTTGTCAATCAAAACAATGCAAACAATGTTCTCCCCCTTTTTGTCTAAAACAAAAATCAATAAGGGGTGACTACAAACATGATATCAATTAAAAAATATGTCAATGAAGTATCTTGATACCAATAAATAAGGATCAATATATGTTATATGCTATATACATTCATGAAGAGGAAGACGCTAAGTTAGCTTCCCTACACATATGCATTACATGAAGAAGGGATGACAAGCCCCAATTCACATAACACATATTATGTAATGCATAAGAGGAGATGTGAAGCTCCCCCTACACACGTATATCATATAAAGAAGAGTTGTCAAGCTCCTCAATTTATAATATACTCAACATGAATCTATATGTAAGAGAGATGTTAAGCTCTCCTTGCATATAGGAAAAACAAATCAAAACTTTGAATATTTTCTTTAAACAACATTTTGAGATACCAATTGTAATTAAACATAACAAATTACCAATTGTAAAACAACATAACAAATTTTGAATGTCTAAACACAAATTTTGATACCAATTGTAAGAATATATTTCATTTTGAAAATATATAAACAAATTTGATGTTGATATCATATGTTCAAAATAACAACTTTTAATCATAAAGAGTGGGAGTACAAATACCAATTGAAATACAAAATCAAATTTTCTCCCCCTTTATGAAGAACAAACTAAAGACATGCATAGTCTTGATAACAATTTAAAAGTAATCAATTTAAACAAAATTGAAACTCAAGCACTAGCATAAACACAAACATATATATGTATGAAAGATAGATACCAATAGAAATTGATATACTTGGAATTTAAAGCATACATACATACAAAACATATATGAGTATACAAGAAGATCAAAATGATACCAATTGAAAGAGTTCAATGATACCAATTGACATAACAATAAGTTCAAGTGTATACATCATATTATCTACCACCCAATCATAATTCAAGTTTTAAAGATTTTCAATTTAGGGCATACATGAACATGATCTCCCATTCTACCGCCCTTGGAAGGTAGGGGTTTTCAAAGATAGATTTGAAAATATAGTTTTGTTTGAAAATCACTACCAAATGAAGAACACCGCAACTAGTTAAATGGAAAACTTGTTAACTAGCACGAAATCCTTCAAGTAAGGAATAAAACAAAATTGAAATTCACATGATAATCATCACTCTAACCAATAAAGCATAACTCATGAGAAACAAAACATGAGCAATAGATATGAGTGTACAAATAATATGTGAAGATCATAATCATGAAAAATATTTCATTAAGCTCAATTATTCCTTAAAACATAATTCCATCAAAAACATGAAAAATCATATAAAACTCCTTATTTAATCTTCAAGGCATATGTATGTCTAATACAAGCTAAAGTATACATACATATCCAAAACATAACGAGTCCACAAAATATATGCATTAAGGCACGTGGCTCAAAAAGGATACTCATGTATAGTCAATAGTTTGGATAAGATGGACATATACATGAAGTTAAATATTGACACATGAAACATGAAAAACTAAATTTTCATCACAACAAATTTCATTTCAAGGTATATGTATGAATTGTCAAACATGAAGTATACATACATATCCCTAAACACAATTGAGTCCAATATAGATTTGCATGAAAGGCAAATGACTCAAGGGGTATACATGTATATCTTAAAGTTTGGCAATACAAACATATACATGAAGTGAAACACACAATCATAAAACAAATCCAAAAATGGAATACAAGTTTGAAATGTATGAATCATCAAAACTAGACTATACTAGCACATCTAATGGGTTCAAATAAGCAATCAAGCTCAACATATATAGATGTATTTGTAGCCCACTCTATGTACAAGTATATAACTAGTCTTAATGAAAACAAACATCTAAACATATATTCAAAACATGAAGCATCAAACAAATATAACAGTCATCATGATAAAACTAAAACATGATTACTATGTAAATTCACATGTATTAGATTCATGATGTACATTATAGCTTAAATAAAAGTGAGAACACTAAATATGGGTTCATATAAGCATATGTGTCTCAAATACTATACATGTATGTCAAGAATCTAATAAACATGGAATGAACATACTAATCCATAGACATCAAAAACATGCTATAAACATTAAAACATGGAAAGCATGTAAACAATCAATAGGAGTAAAGGATTGTTACCAAAACCGAAGAAGCAACTCTCCTTGTCTCCAAAACATGGTGGTCATCTCCACCAAATCTTCCCTTGAAAATGATGCATCCAATTGATTTCCTTTAAGTCCGGAACGCATCTACTCCAAGGTGCTATCACTCTCACGTCATGTGAGAGCCCACACCTACATTAAACAAAGGAGGGTGGTCTTTGGTACCCATACTCTTTTGGGTCCATGGGGGTTAGTCTCATTTCTAACCCAAACAAATTTCTTGGCTAAATTTTCAACATGTAAACGATCATAGCAAAATTTAGCAAGATGGCCTTTTCGGCCACAATGTGTACATGTGTACACATGAACATACTTGTGTTGATGGTGTCCGTGTGAAGCATGTGTATGCCGTGATGGGTGTGCATGCATAAAGGATGGAACTTGTTTCTTTCGAACCAAGGTTTCCAACCGTGTGTGGTTCATGGCACATTGGCTCATAGTGGAGCCCAAACAATCTACTCTCTTCTTTAACATACAAATATCATCAATAATTTTAGAAGAAGAGGTACATGCATTAGGTAGACTAGATGAAGAAGCTACACTAGCATGGCAAACATGTGCATCAATTTTATTTTGCAAAACAATATTCTTATCTAAACAAACATTCAACTCATTTGAAATAGAAATGATTTTGTTTTTCAAAGCAACATTCTCTTTTAAAACAAAATCAACTTTAGAATACATATTTTCATTTTTCTTCAAAGAATTTCACAATCATTTTTAGACTTTAAAATTTATTTTCTTTTAAAACAAGTTCCAATTGAGATCTCAATGAATCCCTTTCATTATAGGCCTCAACTTTCTCTTGCAAAACACAATTAAGTCTAGAATGCAAACATCTATTTTCTTTTTCAATTCCTAGACTTTTCTTTTTCAAAATCTTATATTTTTCTATAAGTTTTTCACAAACAATTGAAAGTTCTTCATTTATAGCATGGACATCAATATGATCATTTGAAGAACTAGAACAATCATCACTATCATAGTGGGGTTCCGAATGTACCTCAAGGGAGTCATTCCCTTGGACCATGAAGCATTGAGAATCGGATTCTCCACTAAATTCCTCCGGTTGATTTGGCACTTGAAGCTTGGAGGTGGTGGTTGTTGTCAATTTGTTCCACACTGCAAAGGCGGAATCAAAGTTAGAAACACATAAGAGATAATCTTTAGGAAGAGTGCTTCTAATGGCCTCTAGGGCTTGTGCATTGGCCCCTATATGATTACCATCACCAAGATAACATCTCTTGGTGGCGGCAAGGAAGACATGCAAACCTAGGGTCTTTAGGTACATAGACATCCTATACTTCCAAACATCAATGTTGGAAGGGTCAAAGCTAGGAGGGGTCATGAAGTCCA
>JAVJIF010009929.1:105000-194059 GCA_038442645.1 Agave tequilana
ATTTTGTGTATTATACTTAGTTCTGATCAAAACTATTTTGCAAACCATCAAAATCTCCTCAAAATCCTTTTCAAATTTCAGTTTTTAACCTGAGCCGGTCGACCGACCGGTCGACCGACTCTATGTCAGGTCAGATCGGTCGACCGGGATTCTGACCGTTGGGTGCGTGCATATGTGCACGTTTCCCAATCGACCGGGCGGTCGACCTCAAACCGTTTCCGGTCGACCGAGCTTCGGCCGACTAAAAGCACCTTAGTCTCTGTTTGTTGCGGTCGACCGAGCGGTCGACCGAGGGCCGCAACGGCTCTTTTATTTTGAGACCCGGTCGACCGAGGCTGTGTTTTCAGCCATAACGGCTATTTTTTAAACACGTTTTTATTTTGTCTTTTTCGTCCCAAAACAAGTTTAAAGGCTGTTTTTTGGGTCAACTACTTCCTAATTATCATTTTGTTAGTTTACCCTTTAATCCCTAGCTCTATCCTATAAATAGGGGTGATTAGGGTTGTGGGAAAAATAACAATCATTTGCAAAAATTTCAAGTTATAAAAAGGCTTTCAAAAGAGTTTGGTTCTTGTTTTTTTTGTGCTGAAAAATCTCTCTCATTCTCTGAAGATTTTGTTTTCAAAACTCTCTCAATTCCTTTTCTTTTTCCACTTACAATACTAGAGCTTCAATCCTACTCATTGTTCTACAGGGCTTTTGTAAGGGAAAAGGATTTTTCAAAAGAGAGTTTGTAGTCTTTTGATCACCAAGAGAATACTTGTACTTGAGATTGTGGAGTTGGGTACTCCGGTGTGATTGTAACTCTTTGTGAAGTTATAGTGGTTAGAAATCCTTCTGGGTGAAGGCGGGGACGTAGAGCTGGGTGCTCGAACCTCGGAAAAATTCTCGGTGTTTGCGTTTGGTATACTTGCTCTTGTTTCTTACTCTACTTTCATTGCTCTTATTACTTGCTCTCTACATTCATTGCTATATTCACTTGTTTCATATTCATATTGTCAATCTTATACTCATATAACAAGATTGCATTGTGCACCTCAAACTCTTATCTAGAGGAATCACGAGAAAGGAGTTCAGAGCCCTTCACGGGGTATTCGGCTTCTAGTCTTGTTTTGGGTGATTGTTGCATCATAAATTTTTAATTGTGCATTGATTAGCATTATCACCTATTCATCCCCCCCTCTAGGTGATTTCAATTGGTATCAGAGCTTGGACTCTAGGTTTTGGCTTAACATCCTTAGAGAGATCCTAAAAACTTGCTAATCAACATTTGCATTCTTTCATTCATTCACTAGTAAACATGGCCAATAACATTAAAACCCCTCCTAAATTTGATGGACTTAATTTCCCCATTTGGAAGGTTAGGATGACTATTTTTCTACAATCTTTAGGTAGCTTAGTTGCAAAATCCTTGACCAAGCCCTATGTTAGACTCGATAGTGAGGAAAGCACTTGGTCCGACTTTACCTTTAGAGAATATGAGGCTAATTCTAAGGCCCAAAATTCCCTTCTAACCGCCTTGAATAAGGATGACCTTACACCGGTAATACATTGCCAATCCGTCTATGAGATTTGGCAACATTTGTTGGTCACACACGATGGGACATCACAAGTAAAGAGAGCTAAGATAGATCTCTGGAGGTCCCAATATGAAAGTTTCAAAATGATTGATGATGAGTCTATTGATTTCATGATTACAAGGTTTACTAAAATTACCAATGCTCTTTCCTCTTTAGGTGATGATATTAGCAATGACCAAAAGGTGCGAAAAGTGATTCGAGCTCTTCCTTCATCATGGGAGATAAAGGCTACCACCTTAAAAGAGTTGAATGACAAAGATGAAATGAATCTCATAAGTCTTATTGAAAACCTTAAGACTCATGAGATGGAAAAGAAGGCAAGAGAAGAAGCGGCTCCTCAAAAAAAAAAATTCATAGCGTTCAAGTCTTCCTCCACTCTTGATGACGATGAAGAAGATGAAGAAGATGATGAGGAGCTATCCCTCCTTGTAAGAAATGTGAAGAGGATGTACCGCAAGAACAAGCTAAACTTTAGAAAGATATTGGAAGGGAAAGAGGAGAGAAGAATCATTTGCTACAATTGTCGAAAGCCCGGACACATCATGGCCGATTGCCCGGACTTCAAGAAAAAGGTGACTTCCTCCTTCAAGCAAAAGAGGCCGGTTGAAAAGAAAGCTTACAAAGCCACTTGGGATTCGGAAAGCGAGTCCGAAGAGGAGGTGGACACGGCGAACGTGTGTTTCATGGCAAACACACCCAAGGTAACCACTCTACCTCTTGATGAAGAAGATGAATTAAGTAGAGAAATGCTTGTACATGCTTTTGTTGAACTTTCGGAAAGTTATGATGATAAAAAGGTAGAATGTTCAAAATTGGAAAAAGAAATTGTATTTCTCAAAAACCAACTTGCTATTATTTCAAAAGAAAAAGATGAAATTTCTTCTAATCTTGTTTCTACTCAAAAAGAATTTAATGCTTACAAAGTTGCTTGTAAAGCAAAATTTTCAAAAATTGATAAAAAAGAAATTTCTTTATTAAAAACTAGAATTGTTGATTTTGAAAAGGTTTTGAAAGATTGTGCTTTCAATACTAAGAAACTTGAGGAAATGTTTTCAAAGAAGCACACATCTCATGTTAAAAATGATAAAACATCTCATGTTAAAAATTCTCATGCTCATCATGCTCACACTTCACATAACACTCATGTTAAATCCACTCATGCTCACAATTCACATGCTCACAAGTCACACACTCACTATGCATTTAAATATGGTAGAGTTTATAGATGTACTTATTGTGGTAAGAATGGACATTTTGCTAAGTTTTGTTATGACCAAATTAATAGAACAAATAATCTTGTATGGGTTCATGACACTAACTCTTTAAGACCCAAGAAAATGTGGGTACCAAAATCAAGTCTTAAATTATTTGATGTAGGTACACACCAAGGCTCCAAGACGTAAGGAGCGGTGGTACCTTGATAGTGGTTGTTCAAGACACATGACATGGGATATCAACAACTTTACAACCCTATCAAGGTACGTTGAAGGTGGCATCGTCACCTTCGGAGATGACTCAAAGGGCACTATCATCGGTATAGGTAACATTCAAATTGGTGCGTCTCCTATTATAGAAAATGTTGTTCTTGTTGATGGACTTAAACATAATTTGCTTAGTATAAGTCAACTTTGTGATCGTGGTCTTAAAGTTATTTTTGATGATACTTCTTGAAAAATTTTTGATTATAAAACTAATGATTGTATTCTCACCGGATTTCGTGATAATAATGTTTATATCATAGACATGCTTAATTTGGATTGTTCTACTAAATGCTTGAATGCTTTTGATGAAAATTCTTGGTTTTGGCATAGAAGATTAGGACATGCATCTTTTGATCATCTTGCTAGGATTAATTCTAAGAAATTGGTGAAGGGTATTCCTTTCTTGAAGTTTGAGAAAGACCGCATTTGTGGTGCGTGCCAACTTGGGAAACAAACCAAGTCTTCCTTCAAACCAATCAAGGATATCATGTCAACTAGGCCATTAGAATTAATTCATATGGATCTTTTTGGATCAACTAAAACTAAAAGCTTAAATGATAATAGATATGCATTTGTTTTAGTTGATGATTTTTCTCATTTCACTTGGGTTTTCTTTTTGGAACACAAAGATCAAACTTTTTCACATTTTAAGATCTTTCGAAAAAGGTTGAAAAAGAAAAAGGTTTTTCGATTTTGAAAATAAGGAGTGATAGAGGTGGTGAGTTTGTTAACCAACTCTTCATGACTTATTGTGATGAAAAGGGAATCAAGCATGAAATATCATGTCCTAGAACTCCACAACAAAATGGAGTTGTAGAAAGAAAGAATAGAACACTTCAAGAGATGGTTAGGACTATGATAAGTGAATATGACCTCCCTCAATATCGATGGGCCGAGGCCGTAAACACCGCATGCTACATATCAAATCGTATTTATTTGTGTAAAAATTCTTTCAAAACATCTTTTGAAATGTATCATTCTAGAAAACCAAATGTTTCATATTTTAAAGTTTTTGGATGCAAGTGTTTTGTTTTGAATACTAAAGATAACTTGGGTAAATTTGATGCTAAGACTTATGAAGCAATATTTGTTGGATATTCTACTACTAGCAAAGCTTATAGAATATTCAATAGATCTTCTCTTACCATTGAAGAATCCATGCATGTTAAATTTGAAGAATCTAATGTGGTTATTGAGAATGTTGTAGAGATTGACCCATTAGGTGATGACATGGAGAGACTATCCTTGAAGGACTCACCCGCTCAAGAAGAAAAGCAAGAACCCATTGGTGATGTTCAAAAGGATGTGGAGGAAAGCTCTCAACCGCTTCCTAAAGATTAGAGATACACTACAAATCATCCCAAGGATCTCATCTTAGGTGATGTATCTAAAGGGGTAACAACTCGCTCCAAACTCCATGACTTGTGTGATAACTTTGCTTTCATTTCTCATTTTGAACCCAAAAAATCCTCGAAGCCGAGGGAGACTCATATTGGTTGCTAGCCATGCAAGAGGAACTCAATCAATTTGAGCGCAACCAAGTTTGACACCTTGTTCCTAGGCCCACGATAGACCAATAATTGGTACTAAGTGGATCTTTAGAAACAAGATGGATGAGTCCGAAAATGTCATTAGGAATAAGCTAGGTTAGTGGCCCAAGATTACACTCGAGTTGAGGGAATTGACTTTGAGGAGTCCTTTGCACCCGTAGCACGGCTTGAAGCCATACGGATGACACTAGCTTTTGCATCTTTTAAAAATTTTAAACTTTTTCAAATGGATGTAAAAAGTGCATTTTTAAATGGTTTTATAAATGAAGAAGTTTATGTTGAACAACCTCCCAGTTTTGTTGATCATGTTCATCCTAATTTTATTTTTAAACTTGATAAAGTTTTGTATGGATTGAAATAAGCTCCAAGAGCTTGGTATGAAAGGCTTTCTAGTTTTCTCATTTCAAATGATTTTGTTAAAGGCAAAGTAGACACAACATTATTCACTAAGTATGTTGATGGTGACATTCTAATTGTGCAAATTTATGTTGATGATATAATTTTTGGTTCTACTAATGAGTTTCTTTGCAAGGAGTTTGAAAAGGTTATGCAATGTGAGTTTGAAATGTCTTCAATGGGTGAATTGAACTTCTTTCTTGCACTCCAAATCAAGCAATTGCAAGATGGGACATTCATATGTCAAGCCAAGTACGCAAAGGAACTCGTAAAGAAATTTAGACTTGAAGGCTCAAAAGTTTGCAACACTCCCATGGCAACTACAACCAAGCTTGATAAGGATGACCAAGGTAAAAGTGTTGATATTAAGTTATATAGAAGCATGATAGGTAGTTTGTTGTATTTAACGACAAGTAGGCCGGATATCATGTTTAGTGTGTGTCTTTATGCTAGATTTCAATCGTGTCCTAAAGAGTCTCATCTTATTACGGTAAAACGCATCATTCGTTACATTAAGGGCACTATTGGAATGGGTCTATGGTATCTGAAAACCGGAGATTTCTCAATGACGAGTTATTCGGATGCCGACTATGCGGGTTGTAAAGTGGATAGAAAGAGTGGGACATGTCAATTTCTTGGTAATTGTTTTGTTTCATGGTCCTCTAAGAAACAAAATTCGGTAGCCCTCTCAACCGCCGAGGCGGAGTATGTTGCCGCGGGGGCTTGTTGTGCACAAGTCCTTTGGATGAAACATACTCTCCTTGATTATGATTTGCATTATGACCATATAAAAATCTTTTGTGATAATACTAGTACTATTCATATGATAAATGCAAATCAACATAGTAAGACCAAGCACATTGAGATTAGGTATCACTTTCTTAGAGATCATTTTGAGAAAGGAGAAATAGAGATTGATTATGTTTCTACGGATTTGCAACTTGCCGATATTTTCACTAAACCACTTGATTTTAATAGATTTTCCTTTATATGCGGTGAACTTAATGTTTGTGTTATTGACTAAAAATGCTTCTTTATCCCTTTTTGATGTATGACAAAAAGGGGGAGAAAATGTGTTTCTTTTGTTTTTGTTTATGAGTTCTAAAACATGAGATATTTGATTTTTGTTTGTTTGTCTTGTATTTTTAGTCTCATGTTTTTGTTTTGTTATTTCTTGTGTTTTTGTTTATGAGTTCTAAAACATGAGATATTTGATTTTTGTTTGTTTGTCTTGTATTTTTAGTCTCATGTTTTTGTTTTGTTATTCAAGATTTCAAATTATTGATCTTTATGGTTTTTGCTATTCATAGTTGCTTTTTCTTATTTATAGCATAATTTGAGGGGGAGCTTTAGCTCTCTCTTCTAATCTTTTTGATATAGCCTATTTGTTTTGTCATCATTGATTGACATAAATTCATACTATTTTATTACTCTCATTTATCTATATCTTTGTATATAAATAATGCTATTCGAGTATTTTTAGTGGTTTTGTAGTACAGGTTTACCAAAAAGAGAAAAGACTGGAATTTAGCATTTTAGAAGAGTGGCCAAGCCAAAAAAAAAGAGCTTTAATGGAAGATTTGATATTGCTAGGACTCCTCTACGGCTATTGAAGATCACATGCAAGAAGGTTACAACAAAATCAAAGAAGTTGGAATCCAGTAAGAGCTGAGAAGCAGTTTCACAAAAGTTTAAGGCTTAAATGCAAATTATGACTGAAATTCTAATTTGTAAATTGTTATTCTCTTTTCTGTGTAAAGTTGTATTTGTGGTAGACTCTTATGTAAATAGCCAAACCCTAGGCTATAAATATCCATGTAAAGGTTAGGGTTTGGGGAGGCCTGAGATTTTGGCCACTTTTCTCTCTGGAATTTTAGTTAAATTTATGATACACCTTCGCCTTCTTCCAGTGCGTCGGAGATAACGGGGTGGTAGCGGTGGCGGTTCCTCGGTGGCATCTCAACCTGCAAAAGACAGAAGAAGAACAGGGAGAACAGGCAGCACCAAAGGATTTGGGGAAGATGGAGGGAAATGGCTTTATTAAACTCAGTAATCGAACTGAACTCAGCTCGTTGTTCCCAAATTAGGGCAAAAACATCCAGATGCCCGAAAAATGAGAGTAGCAGCCTATTTATTCCCGCGTTGAACAAGTGGGCTGGGTGAACCTGTTAACGGGTTGAGTCACAAGGCCCATCCGGACCCGACCCGTTACAGAGTTTTCAAATCTCAGAAGGTTAACGGGTCTGAAACGCATCAATGCTCTCCCCTTGAAATCGACCTTGTCTCAAGGTCGAAGACAGGGAACTTCTTTATCATCTCCCAGTAATTCTCCCAAGTAGCATCTTCCAATGGCAATTGTTTCCATTTAACTAACACTTCAGTTGTAGCTTTCCCAAACCGATTCACCATTCTTCTTTCCAGAATGGTGTCAGGTTCCTTGATCACCTCAACAACATGGGAAGGCAACTGATTGTGTACCTGGATATTATGGCCAAGCTTCCTTTTCAATTGAGAAATGTGGAACACTGGATGGATTTTAGCTTCCTCAGGCAATTCCAGTTTGTAAGCAACTGGACCTATTCTTTGCAAGATTTTATATGGACCATAAAACAAAGGAGAAAGTTTATGGGATCTTCTTCCTCCTACTGAGATTTGCCTATATGGTTGCAGTCTCAAAAACACCATGTCCCCCACCTCAAATGACCTCTCAGTTCTGTGTAAGTCTGTCCACTTTGTCATTCTTTCCTGTGCCTGGATCAAATTATCCTTCAATAATTGAAGGGTTGCATCTCTATCCAACAGTGCATCCTCTACAATTTGTAGCCGAGCAGTTTATGGGATATAAGAAGAGATAGTAGGAGGGACTTTGCCATACACAGCCTGATATGGAGCCATTTTAATAGCTGAATGCCAACTGGTATTGTACCAGTACTGAGCCCAGGGAAGCCATTTGCACCACTCTTGAGGTTTGTGGGAACAAAACAACGTAAGTAGGTTTCCAAACATCTATTAACTACCTCAGTCTGACCATCAGTTTGGGGATGAAAAGAGGTACTAAAAAGCAGTTTAGTCCCCTGTAAAGACCACAACTCTTTCCAGAACTCACTGGTAAACACAGCATCTCTGTCAGAGACTATACTCTGAGGCATTCCATACAGACTGTAAATGTTGTCCATAAAAACAGTAGCTACTGACTTAGCAGTATAGGGGTGAGAAAGAGATAAGAAGTGGGCAAATTTTGTTAACCTGTCAACAATGACAAAGATAACAGACTTACCCCAACTTTTTGGCAACCCCTCAATGAAATCCATGGAAATGTCTTCCAGACATTCTGAGGAATAGGCAAAGGCTGCAGTAAACCTGCAGGTTTGGTAGTCTCATACTTAGACCTTTGACAAGCATCACATTCCCTGATGTATTTCTTGACACTATTTTTCATACCTTGCCAGTACACTACCTTGTTCAACCTCTGATAAGTTTTTTCATATCCAGAGTGTCCTCCCACAGGAGTATCATGATGCTCAGACAGTAATAGTTGGGTGAGTGAGGAGGAGGGATTTATGAGAATTCTACCTTTATAATAGAAAAGCCCACTTTTTTCTGATATTTAGCAGTATCCAGCAGCCCATCAGTCCATTTGCTATTTAAATCAGAAAAGAAAGCATCAGTACTTACCATTTTCCTTAATAAACCAACCCAATCAGATTCCACTACTGAAATTTCCAATAGGGCAGGTGTATCAGAAGCTTCATTTCTTCTGAGAGGCTATCAGCAGCTATATTCTCCCTCCCTTTCTTGTATTCAACCTTATACTTGTAATTGCACAACTTCAATAACCAGGTGTGTTGGGCTTCAGTGTACAACCTTTATTCCAGTAAGTACTTTAGTGGCTTATGATCAGTTTTTACTATAAACTCCATTCCTAACAGATACTGCCTCCATTTTTTTGTAGCTAACAATACCCCCAACATTTCCCTTTCATAGGCTGAAGCAAACTTACTGGGATTTTTCAGTTCTTGACTGATATAGGCTATGGGATGATTATCCTGCATCAATACTGCCCCAATTCTGCTGGCAGAAGCATCACACTCAATTACAAAAGGTGAAGTATAATTGGGAAGAGCTAAGACTGGTGGGTTAGTGAGGACTGTTTTTAATGTTTCAAAGGCCTTCTGAGTTTCTTCATTCCAATTGAAGGCATGCTTCTTAGTGAGAGCAGTCAGAGGAGCAGCAAGGGTACTATACCCTTTGATAAACTTCCTGTAGTATCCAGTCAGACCTAAAAATCCTCTCAATGCCTTCAAAGTTCTAGGGACTGGCCATTCCACTACAGCTTGTATTTTACTTTGATCAACAGCCACTCCTTGAGCAGACACAACATGCCCCAGATAGGCTACCTCTGTCACTCCAAATTGACATTTGCTTCTTTTAGCATAAAGCTGGTTCTTTTTCAAAATGTCCAACACTAACCTCACATGGTCCAGATGGTCCTGCAAATTCCTGCTGTAAACAAGTATATCATCAAAGAATATCAGCACAAACTTCCTCAGATATGGTTTAAAGAGTTCATTCATCAAGGCTTGAAAGGTAGCAGGAGCATTAGTTAAACCAAAAGGCATGACTAAATACTCATAATGGCCTGTATGAGTTTTAAAAGCTGTTTTGGGTATGTCTTCTTCTTTCATCCTAATCTGATGGTATCCACTCCTTAAATCCAGTTTAGAAAAAATTTGTGCCCCATATAATTCATCAAGTAATTCATCAATTAAAGGTATTGGATATTTATCTTTGACTGTCTTCTGATTTAATGCCATGTAATCCACACACAACCTCCAGGCGCCATCAGTTTTCTTTACCAAAACAACTGGAGATGCATAAGGACTCCTACTGTTCCTGATAATCCCTGTTTCCAACATTTCATCCACCATCTTTTCTATGACATTCTTTTGCTCCCAAGGATGTCTGTAGGGTCTCAAGTTGATAGGTTCAGTAGCAGGGACTATTGATATCTGATGGTCATGACTTCTCTTGGGTGGAAGACCCATTACTTCTCCAAAAACCATATCATATTCCTTACATAAAGACTGCAACTGAAGACTAGCTTCTGGATCAGGCTTAAATTCTGTTTGGTGACAAATATATAAAACCCATCCCTTGGCTGACTGGTATAGTGTTTTTTCCATTGCCTTAGCTAATACTATTTCCATGTCGTTAGATGGTACCCCCTGTAACTCCCATGAATGATTATCTTTGATGATCTTCACTTTCCTTTCTTTAAAGTTCATAGTTATCTCATCCAAAGTCTGCAGCCAATCTATTCCCAAAACCATTTGGCATCCCCCTATTGGTAAGACATGGAAATCAGTTACAATTTCCAATCCTTGACACTTGAAGCATACTGATCTACATAATTCTTCACTCTGTAACTTGTCATCACCAGCTATAGTTACACTAAAAGCTAACTCAGGTGTGACTATCAGCCCTGTTCTCTGCACAACCTTTGGATCAATAAAATTATGGGTGGAACCTGTATCCAGCAGCACATTAACAGGTTTCTTGTTTATCTGTCCAAAGAGCCTAATAGTCTTGGGTGTTACACCTCCTTCCATAGCATTGAGTGACAGTTCATGCAAGTTTTCTCTTAATCCTTCCTTTGTTTTAACAGAATTTCCTCTTCCTGCTCATTCTCAGACTCTTCACACTCAATCAACATCAAGCTTTTACCCTTGCATTTATGACCTGGACTATAAGGTTCATCACATTTAAAACATAGACTCTTCCTCCTATACTCTTCCACCTGAGATGGGGACAACCTTCTTATTGGAGCAACTGTTGCAGAACTAACATCTTTACCAGTAGCTGAAACCATGGGGTTTTTTGGACTTAACACTGGAGTACTAGCTGACCCCCTGTAAGGAACTATTCTGTTTATTTTCTTCTCTGCTGCTATAATAAATTCCCTAGCCACTACACTTCTATAAGCTGAAACCATAGTCATTGGCTTATCCAATTTTACCTTACCTCTCAAATCTTCACGCAGACCAGATAAAAATAAACTGATTAATTTTTCTCAGTCTCCTCAATCAATGAGCCAATCTAATGAAGGATTTATGGTATTCTTGTACAGTCCCAGTCTGCTTCAAATTAGCCAAAGCAGCCAGGGATCATCCAGATCGTCAGGACCATACTGCAAGATCATCTCATCATAAAATTCAGGTCAGGTGACTGATCCTCCCTTCTGTTTTTTCAACCATCTCCACCACAACAGAGCCTCTCCTTGTAGGAAAAAAACACAGAACTCAACACGATCTTCTACTGGAGTATGATGGATGGTGAATACATGCTCCAGCTGATACAGCCAATTTAAGATGTCCCCGTCACCCCTGAATATTGGAATTTCCACCTTAGGATGTTTTGGCATCGGAAGCTTACCAGGTGTACTGAAAGACACTGAAGACTTCTGGTTTCTTCTCAAGAAGTAATCTGATTTTGCCCCACCCATCGCCGTCTGCTTCACGTGTGGAGAGGTAGCGGACAACACCCCTTTAGGACTCACCTTAGGCCCCCCAGTAAGAGGAACTTCATCTCTTCCCGATTCACTAGTTTCCTTACTGACAACCCGAGGAACTTGGTACAATCTTGCGATCATTTCAATTAGTTCTTCATGACGAAGATCCATCCTCTCTTCCAGAGAACGAAACCGATCATCAATGGATCTCATCTTATCACTTACCTTCTCCTCCAGCATCCGAGTTCTTAGCGCCGTTCTTTCATCAAGAGCTCTGAATTGGAAGTCATTCTGACCTTCTTTTTGAGAAGACGAGCCCTCTCCGAGAGTCTTTTCTTAGTCTAACTCCTTCTTTGAATCCCAACCTCCATCAAAAGACACTGATCCTCGTGGTTCAACCTTCGGAGTAAGGTCGTCGCTGTCTCCTCCTTGATCCTCAGGAAACTCTGGAACTTGGAGCTCTAATACCATTGATACACCTTCGCCTTCTTCCAGTGCGTCGGAGATAACGGGGTGGTAGTGGTGGCGGTTCCTCGACGGCATCTCAACCTGCAAAAGACAGAAGAAGAACAGGGAGAACAGGCAGCACCAAAGGATTTGGGGAAGATTGAGGGAAATGGCTTTATCAAACTCAGTAATCGAGCTGAACTCAGCTCGTTGTTCCCAAATTAGGGCAAAAACATCCAGATGCCCGAAAAATGAGAGTAGCAGCCTATTTATTCCCGTGTTGAACAAGTGGGCCGGGTGAACATGTTAACGGGTCGAGTCACAAGGCCCATCCGGACTCGACCCGTTACAGAGTTTTCAAATCTCAGAGGTTAACGGGTCTGAAACGCATCAATTTACTGCTCTGGTTCTTAGTTTTATTTTCTGTTTCGAGTTAATTGCATCATTAGTTAATTGGACATTGTTATATCTTCGTTCATCGTGCACGAGAAGCAGGCTGAATTTCTCGTCGTTTTTGGTCACGTCACACGCGGCTTTCCGCCTCGACAAACAATGCACTGTGCGCGAAGAGACGAAGCGAATAGGCTGCAGGCTCTCTCTCCATCTTGATTTTCTGTGCATGAGGGGCCCACTTTCTCTCTCTCTTCCTCGATCCACACGGCGAAGAGGCAAGCATCTCTTTATTTGCTTTGTCATCCACGTGGCGCTGCAGGATCCACATACGGGTCCTATAGCAAGTGGAGATTGGGTCCACCATTCAAGGCACTATAGCTCCTGGTGATGGGATTGCCATTAACATGACAAACTTCACAGCACATGGGCCCATGAAAAATAAAATAAAAAAGGGCAATGGCTTGTTTGTTCTGTAGCATGCAGGGAGAGAGAAGTTGGACTTTCTGAGGTAAAGTGGAGTTAAACTTTGTTGTTTTAATTTTTTTTTTGTTAGTTTAATAACTAGTTTAATTAGCTAGATTAATTAATGTATTTATTTCAATTATTCTGTTAGTTAGTGTGTGCCAATTGAATGTTAAGGAACTTGAGTACGCTTTATTTATTAGTTATTTTTTGTTATTAATTTAGACATGAATAGCTAGATCTTTTGTACTTAGGGAAGATGAGCCCAAACTTGATTCATGTGATCATCAGTTGGTCTCCTATTTAGGATTGTTGCACACACCAATTGACTTATAACTTTTAAGAGATTATTTCTAAAGTCACTAGTTATTTGACAAAGTATGTATCAATAGTCAATGGTCCATGCTTAGGGTTTTACTGCTTTTTCTGCTTTTAATTTATTTAGTCATTTTATTTACCTTTGATGGACCATGTGATGCAGATAATACCCTGTGCTTAGATGTGTTCAGACTTACTTTGCCTATTAGGAATAGAGATTTTGGTGAGTAACAACAGACTAGTATGGAGTCTGAGATTGACCACTTGATTCTACTTTAGGGGATTCGATCCTAAGTGCTTGACTTTTCTAAATTAATACATAGTTCAGAACAAAATATCCCAAATTTTTTACTCAATTCACCTAGAAGTGTTGAAACTATAAGAACCACCTGTCCCTGTGGATCGACCCTCAAGTGCTACACGAACGACCGTGCGCTTGCGGTTAAATTAAAACGAGGAGACAGAATCTCCCCATCAATCATCAAAAAGGGGGAGATTGTTGGCCCAAGAGGTTACACTCTCCATTTGTTTAGAGTTTTGATGATAACAAAACACTTAGGAGCTATATGGTACTAATTAGTTTGTTCAAATAAGTTTCAGGTTAGTACCATGTTTGGAGGCCATTGCTTAGTTTTTGCAAGAAATTCTAGGTTCATGGAGCAAATAAGGCATATGGCACAACAAGGAAGGAACATAGAAGAGTAGGCTCTAGCAAGGCATTGCATGGCTCAAGACTTCATTTTTGTTCAAGAGACTTCATTAGATTTGTTTTTAGTTTTATAGTTTTGTTAAAGAATAGTGAATAGGTTTGAAGCTCAAAATTCCTACACACAAATTTTTACGCACATGTCATTTCTAAAAATTTCTCCTATATATATACAAAATATTTTTAAATATAGTCTTTTACTTATAAACTCAATTTTGTGTATTATACTTAGTTCTGATCAAACTATTTTGCAAACCATCAAAATCTCCTCAAAATCCTTTTCAAATTTCAGTTTTTGACCTGAGCCGGTCGACCGACTCTATGTCAGGTCAGATCGGTCGACCGACCGGTCGACCGGGATTCTGACCGTTGGGTGCGTGCATGTGTGCACGTTTCCCAGTCGACCGGGCGGTCGACCTCAACCCGTTTCCGGTCGACCAAGCTTCGGCCGACTGAAAGCACCTTAGTCTCTGTTTGTTGCGGTCGACCGAGCGGTCGACCGAGGGCCGCAACGGCTCTTTTATTTTGAGACCCGGTCGACCGGCCGGTCGACTTTTCAGCCATAACGGCTATTTTTTAAACACGTTTTATTTTGTCTTTTTCGTCCCAAACAAGTTTAAAGGCTGTTTTTTGGGTCAACTACTTCCTAATTATCATTTTGTTAGTTTACCCTTTAATCCCTAGCTCTATCCTATAAATAGGGGTGATTAGGGTTGTAGGAAAAATAACAATCATTTGCAAAAATTTCAAGTTTTAAAAGGCTTTCAAAAGAGTTTGGTTCTTGTTTTTTTGTGCTGAAAAATCTCTCTCATTCTCTGAAGATTTTGTTTTCAAAACTCTCTCAATTCCTTTTCTTTTTCCACTTACAATACTAGAGCTTCAATCCTACTCATTGTTCTACAGGGCTTTTGTAAGGGAAAAGGATTTTTCAAAAGAGAGTTTGTGGTCTTTTGATCACCAAGAAAATACTTGTACTTGAGATTGTGGAGTTGGGTACTCCGGTGTGACTGTAACTCTTTGTGAAATTATAGTGGTTAGAAATCCTTCTGGGTGAAGGCGGGACGTAGAGCTGGGTGCTCGAACCTCGAAAAAATTCTCGGTGTTTGCGTTTGGTTTACTTGCTCTTGTTTCTTGCTCTACTTTCATTGCTCTTATTACTTGCTCTCTACATTCATTGCTATATTCACTTGTTTCATATTCATATTGTCAATCTTATACTCATACAACAAGATTGCATTGTGCACCTTAAACTCTTATCTAGAGGAATCACGAGGAAAGAGTTCAGAGCTCTTCACGGGGTATTCGGCTTCTAGTCTTGTTTTGGGTGATTGTTGCATCATAAATTTTTAATTGTGCATTGATTAGCATTATCACCTATTCACCCCCCTCTAGGTGATTTCATATACATACTTGAAATAATATAGATCAACTTTAATGGAGTGGATCTTATATTCGAATATCGGAGGGTTGTATTTGAGTTGGAAGGATTCGGGCTCAAATCCTTTTGAAAGGACACTAGTCTATATATATATATATATATATAATATATATATATATATATTATATATATATATATATATATATATATATATAGAGAGAGAGAGAGAGAGAGAGAGAGAGAGAGAGAGAGGTCTTCCTGTGAGAAACTTTCGAAAAGATTTTAGCATGAATCTTTTTCATTCAAATTTATTGTTACAGCATTCAAATACAAGATCCACTCTGTTGAAATTTATTTACATTATTTAAAATAACTGAAAATCAAAATTAAATATTGTACAGTTTTTTTGTCCATGCATCAAGTGGGGACAAATAGATGGAAAAAATATCATATTGCTTCGATCTATGACTTTAGACATATAAAGTTTCGAGTCGACCATTTGATCATGATTTAAATATTTAAAACACTCACACATCAACTTTTGTTAAGTTTCAAATATTTTACACCATAAAACTAACCAACTTACTATCTAGGCTATTCATTTTGCACATATTTGATGAATAAGTAAAAAGTATTCGAAATAATTGAACTTTTGTTTTAAGCATTCTTAACAATGTAGATCAACTTCAACGGGCTAGATCTTGAATTTGAATGGCCTAACATTGAATTTGAATGGGAATGATTCATCTCAATATCCTCCAAAGTACCAGAGTCTCTCTCTGTATATATAAAATAAGATGCAAGCTAGGCATATATGGGTAGCACTTAGAAATAATTGATAATCAGATCAGCAATAATTGTCTCATTAGAAGATTGGTCTTGGCTTCCACTTGAGCTCTTCTTAACCATCTTTGACCAATAGTCAGCGGTCAACTGCTGCCATTGTTGATGTATCTGCACGTCCTGGAGCTCTATAGAGCAAAAGAAATCACTTGGCTATCCAGCCCTGGAGTCACCATGGCTGATGTCTCTTTCACCCTACAAAAGATTGCACTTTCTATAGTGTCTCAGACCGCAAGTCGTATCACATGGATCTTCTGCTCGAGTCTGACATCCGCAAGCATGCCAGGTTCGGATACTCGGATAGATGGCAGTCACAGTAGACTGACGATCGAAGTTGCATCTCCTAAATCCATTCAGTCGCGCTCAAATCCCACTCCCCTCCATCCTTTCCCTTCTTCGGTCACCGCCATGCACGATCGTCGAGTGCATGTGATCTTCGCCTCATGTGCTCGATCCAAGAGGAAAGGGACAAGCCGATTGAATTCACCCGAGAGGAAACAAGGGATTTCCTCTTCTGTATGTGCAAAGCTGTGGTTTCCTGGTCGACGACATCTAACAACGATGAATCATGGAGGATGATGCTCATGTTCATGACAGGCACCACAATGGACGATCGTCTCTGGGTGATCATTTGCTCTATAATGGTCTCTTTTACAAGGTGGACTCAGACTTCTATATCTCCCCGAAAAAGAAGCTATCATTTTGGCAGGAATAGTGCCCTCCCTCCGGTCGCCTTTGTTGCCCCTCGGTAGAGTGAATCTACTTAGAAAACTTGCAAAACACGGAGATCGATTGATCAATATGCATATTGAGAGTGGATAGTTGACCGCTCCCCCTTGTCTTGTCTTGTCTTGAAGGCACTCCGGTCGGGAAGGCAAAAGGGATTATTATCATGCCCCCTTTCTACGGGTGTTTGTGAAAAAGAGAAACTGCCCCACTTTTTTCTTTTCGGAAGTTTGGGATAGTACTAGTCTTCCTTCTCCTAGCAAAATGTACTCAAAAATCTTGAATTTGTCTTTAAGCACTCTTAATGATGTAGTTTAACTAAACGGAGTGGATTTTCAATTTAAATAGCCTAACATTGAATTTTAGTGGGAAGGATTCATCTCTATATTTTTCTCAAAGGACCCAAGTCTCTCTCTACAAAAACATACACATATAGGGAAATGATCTTATGAGAATGGTTCTCAAACTAAGTTTTGTGAGAACTCCAAGTGAGCCAACTCATAGATGCTCTGAACCATTCATCTTGATCTATATATTCAAATTAGGTTAATAATGAAAAATCACGTGATTTTAGACTTTTTTTTACCTATGCATCAATTGACATCTTTTTCCTATGGCTAATATAACATATTTCATGTAACAACTTAAAACATGGCAGAAAAAGGCATGCAATCAGATGATTTTTTATTATTAGCCTAATTTAAATATGTAGATCAAATGAACGGTTTGAATTATCCATGGGTGACTCATTCTTGCGTTTAAAACTACCATGAACTATTAGAAAGATGGTAATTACCATCCGGTTGCAATTGACTTCCACCTATGTGAAAATTACCGTGGATGATGATAGAGGTACCTTTTGTCCTCCGATAACTTTAAGGATTTGGTGCCAATTCTTGTGTTTCGACCTTGTTTCTTTAGGATTCTGTAGCATACATTGTTCTCTACATTTTTTGGAGATATATTAAATCTCTAGGTGATCCACTCTTTTCATTCTAAATATTCTTCTTTGGATTCATCTAACATTAACATTTTTGCGCCTTTGTCAAAGATCTTGGGATGTAACAGTTGCATTGGTCAGTCATTGTGTCAACACTTTTACCATATGGTCAGGTAGTGCAAAATCGATAATGTATAATCTACTGACTCCATATGCAAAATGATGGTACGATGTCTAACAAATGATGCATCTTTATGAGAAACAAGTAGTACATGTTGAGTTTTGCAACTTAAAATTAATTTCATGATGAATTTTAGTCCCACATTAGATAGACTAAAAGATGTTACATGGTATAAATACCAACTCCTCTATGGTCTATTGTTATGAGTGTTGGGCCATGGCCACTTTGCCACACACGCACGCACGCGCCGAACCAAACCAGACCGAGTCTGGGATGCGCACTCACGACCTGCGGACACGAATACAGCTCTGTTCTGCAGGCTCCTTGACCTGCCACATTTTGGATCTTATTTTTTTATTTATTTTTATTCTTTCAATATCGAAGTACAACCTCCGAGAGTGTAGTTTAGAAGTTCAACCTCAGGGAGCTCGGCCTTAAAGAATATGGACTCGGGAGTTCAACCTCGGAGTGACGTTCAGAACGGTTCTGGGTGTACTCGGGGAGTGGCCCCCGAGACGTGGCATCTCGAAGTGGCCTGGGAGCGATGGCTTGATCTCGGGAACTATGTGACATCGAAATGGCCTCAGGAAGAATGTGATATCGCGGTAGTCTCGGAGTGATTGCTTGGTCTCGGAGAAGCAACTCGGAATGATACATCGCGAGCTTATTTTAAACGTGGTCAAACATGGAGCTGACGCAGCAGTCTCCAGCAGATAATTGGATATGAAACTAATAAAGTGGATCTAAATTATGACCACGTTCTAAAAATGGTTATTTATTTGAATCTATAAATAACACCTTCTGCAGAGTGCCGAAGGATACAATATTATTGATAATGCTCTCTTCTTCTTTCTCTGATACTTCTTCTTCAAAGTTATTATTCTCTGCTAGTTGCCTGAAAGTCTTAAAAGAATTTGTAAAGCCTTCTTGAAGTTCGTGCTGACGAGAAGGAGGTCGACTGACCGAGGGACATTGTATCTATAGGATCATTGCCACGAAGCTTTGCAAGAGAGGAACAATTTGATTTTTGGGACAGTGCCTTGCACACTTCGATCATCAGGCTAAACTCTTTTCCCTTTATCATTTACTGTGACTTTGAACTATTAATTTGGTATTGTTTTTTAATTTAGTGGCTTCAGATCTATTATTTTTCTAATATTCAAAGAATCAAATTGTGTTGTCTTTGTTTTTGAATTAAATCATGAATTCTAGTCATATCAAATCATGAGCGGGATCTATTCTTGCTATTTCTGTCACTCATGTTTCTAAAGAAAATCATGTTGTCTAAGATTTTAATCATGTATGTTATGATAATTATACTTACTAGATTTACATGCTACGATATGCATAATATTATTTTGAAAAGTATCCTCATCCTATGCTGTCAAGTTTCTATAAAATAATTGTTCACACTATCAATCTTGTACTGCTAATCTTAAGTATGTCACTTTTGTTTTCTTTCTGGATGAACTTTAGACTATATACTTGTAGCATTAATAAAAATATTTATGCATCATCAGATAATACCTACAAGCGAGATTCTCTCGGCAAAATCAGAGAAGTTCGATGATAACAACTTTCATCACTGGTAGAACCAAATGAGGTTTTGGTTAACAACTTTAAACTTATTAACAACCATTGAACCTGATAACCCATCTGCCTCTATACCAATCACCAGGCAGACCTCTACTATGGATTCTGTCTCCACTCCTAGAACTCCTCAAGAAATAGAATATCACTGCTTGCATAGAATTTTAGGAGCACTATCCTATAGATTATATGACATATGCTACACCATCACCAGTGCTAAAACTCTTTAGGATACACTAGAAAAGAAATATGGCATAGATGACACTGGTATAAAACATTTTAAAGCTTCTGATTTTAACAAATTCAAAATGATAGACTCCAAAATAATAAACGATCAAATTCATGAATTTGAGAACTTTGTACAACAACTAAGAGCCATTGGGTCTACTTTAGATGAAATCTTTCAAATTTCTTGCCTCATAGACAACTACCTGATACTTGGTCAGCTTTTGTAAAACAGCTTAATCATACCCCAGGAGATCTTACCCTTACCCAAGTATTAAACTCTATTAGAATTGAAGAAAAACATAGGCTAAGAGAAAAAGTCAAAACTGAATCCAAGCTCAAAATAAACAATGTAGAGTCCAAAATCAATATTAAAACAAACCCATACCTAAACTTAAAAGGCGTCTCTTCCATCAAAATCAGAACAGAATTTTTAAGAAGAAATCTTTCCACCACAACAAGAATTCCTTCAACTTTCAAAAGAAGGAAAGAGCTGAAAGGCGTGCCTGCTTTGTTTGTAGGCAAACCAATCATCTTGCCAGGATTCCTTCTACAAGAAGACTAAGCCGCAAAAATCTAGTAAAGGAGGACCTCCAACACCCAAATTTCAAGTCAATATGGTAACTTATAGTTCTACTGAGGCTGCTTGCAGGTCAATTCTATTCACCCCTAAGGTAAACATAACCTTACAAGCAAATGATTGGTGGATTGACACTGGAGCTAACATACATGTCTGCTCTGATCTATCTTTATTTTTAGCTTATCAGGTCTCAGATAGCAGAACTATGACTATGAAGAACAATGATGTGGCTCATATTCTTGGAGTAAGTCGGATCAACTTAAAGCTGACATCCGAGAAGACCCGAATCCTCCAGGATGTCCACCATGTATGTAACGCCCCAATCCCAAGGATAAGGAGACGTTATGGTGACGTACATACGCGAGGTGAAAACACACTCACGAGTACGTTAAGCCTCAGTACAGGATATAACTTCCATATACACATGAGTTCCAGCACAAAATAAGTACAAGAATACCTGCAGAAGAGGTTAGCAATCATAACAGATATGAAAAAGAGGGACAAATAAGATAACAGAAATAAATCACTAAAATACCTATGAATAGTCCCGATGAGGAATCTCCCATGTGACTCCAAGGCACTCTCTGAAGCTACTGTAACTCGGATCTCCAACCTGGGCATGCAAACCCAGGGTCGTCAGAAAGCGACTTAGTGAGTGGTAAAATGAAGGAGGCAGTAATAGATACAATAGTAATACAAGCATGATACTACTATAGATACATGATGGTGTATACCATATAATAAGCATAACATAAGTAGTAGAAATATATAACATGTAAGCAGTAGAAATATACAGACATGTCATCTTTTAGTACCATCACTACCTAACCGGTTATCATCAGGTCATGTCTCTAATCGTATCCAGTTTATATAATATATAATGTTATCTAGTGGTGACGAGTGTACATGCTAGTGGTGATGTGATAGTAGTGAACATGCAAATGGGCATATGCTACCTAACCAGTATACGGTGTGGTGCATAGACAGTAATGATGTATGAAAGGTATACAGAAAATAGAATATATGCACATATGCATGAATAGTATGCTACTACAGAAAGTGTAACATGTATCGGGTAAAGTAACAAATAGGCATGATTAGGTACAATAAGAAGTACAACTATACAATAGGAAACATGTATCAGGCAAGGAACAGTAACAAGTAGTAAGCATGTATCAGGCAAGTCATGTTATTTATACAATAGTAGCAATCAGTACCACCTGGTATTTTAATCAATCTCTTCCAGTGTCCCATATCACTGGCAGTTCATACTGGAGCCCGCACTCCAGTCGAACCCATCCGGATATGGCCTACGGGTACCATTATCCAAACGAGAGAGTGACCAAATAACAAGTGTTCCCGACGTCACTATTGTGTATACTGTTTTATTATGTTAATTGGAAACCCATGGTCGAGGAGTTCTTATCGGGTAGGTGTATCCCGTGCATACCCGGGATCACGGCCTTTATCAGACCCCCTGGCTGCTGAGACCAGGGCCCTCCGCTAAGAGGGGAACAATAATCAAGTAACAATAGCTCATGAAGCAATTGGTAGGTAGCACTACCATCCCCTGCAGTGGGAGAACAATATGGATCCAGTACATCACCCAATAAGATCTAATCAACCGTTAAGTCTCCCCCATACCCCAGTTATCATTATGATCTGAGCTGATATGTCAAGTATACAATGTAACACGAACAAGTACAGTACATGATACGGGTACCATGGTAACTGGACCAGAGCTCTGTTGATAGCATATAACAATATAACGAGAACAATATAACGGGAAACGGGAACAATCTCACGAGAACAATATAACGGGAACAATAGATGTGGAATTCCACATATCGCATATCAACAGCTCTCATGTCCAGAAACGAAAAATTCATATCAGTAATAGGACACAATCATATAACATGAATACGGGAACATGGAACAATAATACATGTAATCAGCACGGTGATCCATATGACAAGAAGATAGAAACTGTTGGCCCAAAGGCCTATCACTCTAGTTTTGATGATGATCAACTCATGTAGTTATATTTGCTAATGATCTTGTTTAATTAGTGACAGATTCTTTATCAAGATCTTAGTAGGTGCAAAGCTCAACAAAGGATTAAATGTCAAGATTTGGAGCTAGCACGGGGTGATCCAAGGAGCTTTGGATCAAGCTTGGACCAAGTCAAGAAGATGAGAAGCCTTCAAGTGAAGACTTCAAGAAGATGAAGACTTGTGTCTAGGTATAAGATTTTGTTTTTGTTTTAAAAAAAATGTAAAGGATAGATAGTTGGTGGATTGCTCAAGTCTATATCACACACACACTCTTGATAGAACTCTTGATAGAATTGCTTTCATAAAAGAATTTTATATTTAGAAAAAGATTTTTCTTTGTGACAAAATATTATCTTAGATTTTGGTATTTCATAGTTCATATCTTTTAAACCAAAATCATGATTAGAGCTTTATGTCAAAAACATAGATATTTCATATTGATTGTGTAGTGGATCATATCCATACACACTATGCTTTAAAATGAACTCAAATATCTTGTTTTTGTATTTTGTGAAGTTATGGAAAAACAAGTTTTAGAAAAACATATTTTTAGAAAAACAGTTTTTATTGTGATTAAAACTATTTTTTAGATTTACTGTGAATTTATGGGATTTTTATTAAGTTAAAAGACCTATTTCCTAATCCCTTAACTGTGCAGACCCAGAACTGGCCTGACAGGCTGGTCCGGTCGACCGACCGGCGACCGGACGTGCACAGACGTGCACGCCTGTGTGCACTGGAGAACGGTCGACCGGGACGGTCGACCGCTTCAGAGAGCTTTGCTCTCAGGAAATCTCGTTCGACCGGTCCGGTCGACCGACAAGAGTTTACTCTCTCCTCCATTTGCTCGGTCGACCGGGGTCGGTCGACCGGAGGCTCCAACGGTCGGATTTTGACCGTTGGCGGTCGACGGGCCCGGTCGACCGGCAGTTCTGACAGAGCCCAACGGTCAGATTTTTCTCGCCTCTATAAAAGGGGTTTTGTCATTGTTTGAAGCTAAGATTTTGGAGAGCTTTTTGTCCAGATTTTCCCATTCCTTTCAGAAAGTTTTCTCCACAAAATTTGTGCCAAATACTTCCAATCAAAAGGGAAGATTCATCAAGAGAGTGTAAAAGTGATTTCTTGTGTTTTTCACCATAATTCTTTTCCTTGCTTTCTCACAATCACTTGAGCTATCCATTGTCTATTATCCATAGGATTGTGTTGTGAGAGTTTGTAATTGGTGATCAAAGTGTTGTAGATCACCAAAGTTTTCATCTTTGTTCTTTTGAGGAGACGGCAAGTGTGCTCGTGGTGTTTTTAAGGGTTCGGTGCGAACTCTTGTAGCTAGAGGTGCGGCCTCGACGAGCCGGTGGGCTTGTGGTGTGTAAGGGACTAGAGAGTCCGAGGGATTGTAGGTGTTGCGGCACCAAGGAGAGATCCGGTTGGATCGTGCATAGTGGAAATCCTTCGTGTGTCGAAGGCGGGGATTTAGAGCAAGTGTGCTCGAACCTCGAAACATACCCTTGTGTTTGCGATTGCTCTCTCTCTCTCTCTTGTCTCTTTTATATCTTGCATTCAATTATTGTCTATCTTTATATGCATGATATTCCCTTGTGCTCATATTTGATATACTTGCTTGGGATTGTTGTTAACACTAGTATTCAACAAAGAGAGCCAACGCGGCACCTCAACCCATTCAAGGGAATCTAGAGGAGCTTGTCCAGAGCCTCACAAGGGAATTCGGCAACAATCTTGTGTTATACATAAGTGTTTAATTAAAGAGAGTTTTATTTGGTCATCTTAGTTTTAATTCCGCATTATTTGTTCATAAGTGACCATTAGATTAGCCATCACCTATTCACCCCCCTCTAGGTGATCTTACAATTGGTATCAGAGCTAGTGCTCTTGATATTGGGTCTAACAACCTAAGAGTTAAAGATCCTCCTTTAGGCTAATCACAAGATTTTAGTACACACACCATGGACTTCATGTCGCCACCCACCTTTGACATCCTTAACATCCAAATATGAAGTTAAGATGTCATTGTACCTCAAAGCCCTAGGTCATAATGTATATCTTGCCACTACTAATAATGCATATGTTTAGATGGTAGGAACCTTGAGGCTAATACAAAAGCCCTAATATGCTTTGAAGAGTACCCTAAATGATGATTACTTATTTAGGGTTGCTAATATTGACTCGGCTTTTGTAGTATGGAACATCATCACCTCCCTTGGTGAAAAAGATCTATACTATGCGGGGGCGATTCGGACGTTGGAAGCGACATCTCCAACGTATGCTATATGGTCCAAGGGGATAACCCCCTTGAGGTAACTCCGAATCCGATGATGAGACATGTCATATGATGAGCTCTCTCTACATTTTGGTCAATTATTGCTTGAGAGATATGACATAATTAAGAAAGAAAATAAAAATTTGAAAAAGAACATTGCTTGCATGCATAAAGAACATGACTCACTTAGAAGTAACATTGCATGTTTAGAAAAGATAACAAAAATTTGAAAAAGAATTTTGATGCCATGCTTAATGAAAAAGATTCATTAGAAAATAAAATGGCATGCTTAGAAAAAGAAAATAAAGATTTGAAAAGTGAGAATGTTTCCCTTATGTCTAAATTAAATGATTTATGTGAAGGAACACAATTTTGAAGGATAAGATTGATTTGGTGGAAAACAAAGGAAATCATTTTTCAAGAAAATAAATCTTAAAAGAAATTTGTTGAAAAAGAAAAGGATAATGTTTTTCAAAAGAAAAAGAAAAATGCTTCTTTATCTCACCATGCTTTACATGCCACAACTAATGAGATTAAGAAGTTGAAAAATAAGATAGATAATTTGAGCTCTAATTTGAGCACATGTGCATTCAATCATTCTAAGTTGGAATCTTTGTTTCAAAAGAAACAAGTTCCCATGCTCATGCACATACACATCATGCTCATGCTTATGTTGCACATCACGATCACAATCACACTCATAAGCCATGATAGGGTGTACACTTGTACACATGTGGTCGCAAAGGCCATTTAGCAAAATATTATTTTGATAAGAAGCATAACTTATATTTTGCTATGTCTAAAGGATTTTTGGTTCCTTATAATAAGCTAACCCCAAAAGACCCAAGAAAAATATGGGTACCAAAACCCCCACCTTTGCTTGTAATGTAGGTGAGGGCTCTCACAAAACGTGAGAGGGATGTTACCTTGGTAGTGGATGCACTTGGACATGATGGACATACTTTTGGGTTGCATCTATCAAGGAGCTTTGGTGGATCAACCACCATGCTAGGCTTTTGGAGTTGTAACAATTTCTAACTCCTATTTCATTATGTACATGCTTGTTCATTCATATATTCATAGCATGTTCATATTTTAAGATATTTTTGGTGCTTCATGTGGTATATCTAGTTTAAGTGTAGTTTCTATCAAAACTTGTATTATACATGTACAAATAGTGAAACTACAATTGACTCATATATATTTGAACTTCATGCTCATTTGTGTCCCTATATGCATGTGTATAGGCTAGTTTGATGATTCGGTCATTTATACTTGTTATGCCTATCTTTGATCTTACTTCATGTATATGTTGTTTAATTCAAATCTAATAAATATACATGTATACCCTTGAGTCATTTGCCTTCATGCAATATATATTGGACTCTTTTCATATTTGGGATATGTATGCATATTGTTAGAATTGGATAAACCATACATATACCATGAAGATTAGTATTTTAAATAAAAAAAAAAGGATTTTCATGTTTTTGATTCATACAACAAAATGTGATTTATGATCTTTTGAGCTTGAATGCTATTTTTATAAAAATGCTATTTACATAACCTTTGAACACTCATCTTTATGATAAAAGATAATTTTGAGTTTTATGGACTATGAGTGCTTTAAACTTGTATGTATTTAGTATATTCATTGTAACATATGATTTCATGCTTGTGAAGGATCTTTAACTAGTTTTTCAAAATTTTTATAACTAGTTATTTATTCTTCAAATTTGGTAGTGCTTAGACATAACTATCTTTTAAACTACCAATTTTTGGTTATGAGTATATACATGATTTACAGTGTTAATTTTACAATTGGTATATTACTCACATTTGGATCCTATATATGTATGCCCTAATTTTCAAATTGGTCTTATCTATTCACATACATATATATGATTTTCATGTGCTTACTTTACAATTGATTTACATTCTTAAAAGCACAAAAGTTTATGCGAAGTTAATTAACACTTATATTAACTATTGCATAAGCTTATGGAAAATAAAAATTTTTTTTTTTGATTTTTCATTTGGTATCTATATGTCTCAACTTCAAATTAGTTATATGATTACAATTGATATCAATATGTTTGAAACATTAAAAATTTTGAAATGATAACTTGATATCACACATCTCAAGTGCTATTTTCTATGGTATCACCAATTACAAATTATGATTGTTCAAAATTTGTTTTATTGGGAAAAGTTCAAAATTTTGTTTTGATAAAAAAAAAAAAATTAAAATGTTTGTTTTGTATTTCCTATATGCAAGGAGAGCTTAACATCTCTCTTACATATAAATTCATGTTGAGTATATTATAAATTGAGGAGCTTAACATCTCTTCTTTATATGATATACGTGTGTAGGGGGAGCTTCACATCTCCTTCTATGCATTACATAGTTGTGTTGTGTGAATTAGGGCTTCAACATCTCTTTCATGCAATGCACATTGTAGGGAAGCTAACTTAACGTCTTCCTCTTCATGAATGTATATCGCATATAAATCTTTATTGGTTGATTGTATTTACCCCTTCTTGATCCTTTTGTTTTTGACAAAAGGGGAGAAAATTTTGTTTTGATTTGCTTTTACTTTGAACCCTTTGTTGTTGATTGACAAAAAAGGGTAGAAGTATTTGTGATGTTTTGTGATATATGCATGATTTCCTTACTTAAGGGGGAGAAGTATTTGTCTTCCTTACTTAAGGTTTTATAAGATTTGTATTTATGCATATATATATTTGTATTGCAATAGGAGAAAAAATTTTGATTTATGCTTGTTGCATGTTTTATCTCCATACTTGCATACATATTCACGTGCCTCATTGCCTTATCTATTGCTTATTTGATATGCATGAGTTTAAGGGGGGCTTCTTTGAAGCTTTACTTTAATCCATGCATTTAACTTCATGAGTTTTGTCATCATCAAAAGGGGGAGATTGTTGGCCCAAAGGCCTATCACTCTAGTTTTGATGATGATCAACTCATGTAGTTATATTGCTAATGATCTTGTTTAATTAGTGACAGATTCTTTATCAAGATCCTTAGTAGGTGCAAAGCTCAACGAAAGATTAAATGTCAAGATTTGAGCTAGCACGGTGATCCAAGGAGCTTTGGATCAAGCTTGGACCAGTTCAAGAAGATGAGAAGCCTTCAAGTGAAGACTTCAAGAAGATGAAGACTTGTGTCTAGGTATAAGATTTTATTTTTGTTTTAAAAAAAATGTAAAGGATAGATAGTTGGTGGATTGCTCAAGTCTATATCACACACACACACTTGATAGAATTCTTGATAGAATTGCTTTCATAAAAGAATTTTATATTTAGAAAAAGATTTTCTTTTGTGACAATATTTATCTTGGATTTTGGTATTTCACAGTTCATATCTTTAAACCAAATCATGATTAGAGCTTTAATGTCAAAACATAGATATTTCATATTGATTGTGTAGTGGATCATATCCATACACACTATGCTTTAAAATGAACTCAATATCTTGTTTTGTATTTTGTGAAGTTATGGAAAAACAAGTTTTAGAAAAACATATTTTTAGAAAAACAGTTTTTATTGTGATTAAAACTATTTTTAGATTTACTGTGAATTTATGGGATTTTTATTAAGTTAAAAGACCTATTTCCTAATCCCTTAACTGTGCAGACCCAGAACTGGCCTGACAGGCTGGTCCGGTCGACCGGACCGGTCGACCGGACGTGCACAGACGTGCCGCCTGTGTGCACTGGAGAACGGTCGACCGGGACGGTCGACCGCTTCAGAGAGCTTTGCTCTCAGGAAATCTCGGTCGACCGGTCCGGTCGACCGACAGAGAGTTTACTCTCTCCCCCAGTTGCTCGGTCGACCGGTCGGTCGACCGGAGGCTCCAACGGTCGGATTTTGACCGTTGGCGGTCGACCGGCCCGTTCGACCGGCAGTTCTGACAGAGCCCAACGGTCAGATTTTTCTAGCCTCTATAAAAGGGGGTTTTGTCATTGTTTGAAGCTAAGATTTTAGGAGAGCTTTTGTCCAGATTTTCTCATTCCTTTCAGAAAGTTTTCTCCCACAAAATTTGTGTGCAAAATACTTCCAATCAAAAGGGAAGATTCATCAAGAGAGTGTAAAAGTGATTTCTTGTGTTTTTCACCATAATTCTTTTCCTTGCTTTCTCACAATCACTTGAGCTATCCATTGTCTATTATCCATAGGATTGTGTTGTGAGAGTTGTAATTGGTGATCAAAGTGTTGTAGATCACCAAAGTTTTCATCTTTGTTTCTTTTGAGGAGAACGGGCAAGTGTGCTCGTGGTTGTTTAAGGGTTTCGGGTGCGAACTCTTGTAGCTAGAGGTGCGGCCTCGACGAGCCGGTGGGCTTTGTGGTGTAAGGGACTAGAGAGTCCGAGGGATTGTAGGTGTTGCGGCACCAAGGAGAGATCCGGTTGGATCGTGCATAGTGGAAATCCTTCGTGTGTCGAAGGCGGGATGTAGAGCAAGTGTGCTCGAACCTCGAAACATACCCTTGTGTTTGCGATTGCTCTCTCTCTCTCTCTCTTGTCTCTTATTTATATCTTGCATTCATTATTGTCTATCTTTATATGCATGATATTCCCTTGTGCTCATATTTGATATACTTGCTTGGGATTGTTGTTAACACTAGTATTCAACCAAGAGAGCCACGCGGCACCTCAACCCATTCAAGGGGAATCTAGAGGAGCTTGTCCAGAGCCTCACAAGGGGAATTCGGCAACACTCTTGTGTTATACATAAGTGTTTAATTAAAAGAAGTTTTATTTGGTCATCTTAGTTTTAATTCCGCATTATTTGTTCATAAGTGACCATTAGATTAGCCATCACCTATTCACCCCCTCTAGGTGATCTTACAATTGGTATCAGAGCTAGTGCTCTTGATATTGGGTCTAACAACTAAGAGTTAAAGATCCTCCTTTTAGGCTAATCACAAGATTTTAGTACACACACCATGGACTTCATGTCGCCACCCAACTTTGACATCCTTAACATCCAAATATGGAAAGTTAAGATGTCATTGTACCTCAAAGCCCTAGGTCATAATGTATATCTTGCCACTACTAATAATGCATATTGTTTAGATGGTAGGAACCTTGAGGCTAATACAAAAGCCCTAAATGCTTTGAAGAGTACCCTAAATGATGATTACTTATTTAGGGTTGCTAATATTGACTCGCTTTTGTAGTATGGAACATCATCACCTCCCTTGGTGAAAAAGATCTATACTATGCGTGGGAGCGATTCGGACGTTGGAAGCGACATCTCCAACGTATGCTATATGGTCCCAAGGGATAACCCCCTTGAGGTAAACTCCGAATCCGATGATGAGGACATGTCATATGATGAGCTCTCTACATTTTGTCAATTATTGCTTGAAGATATGACATAATTAAGAAAGAAAATAAAAATTTGAAAAAGAACATTGCTTGCATGCATAAAGAACATGACTCACTTAGAAGTAACATTGCATGTTTAGAAAAAGATAACAAAAATTTGAAAAAGAATTTTGATGCCATGCTTAATGAAAAGATTCATTAGAAAATAAAAATGGCATGCTTAGAAAAGAAAATAAGATTTGAAAAGTGAGAATGTTTCCCTTATGTCTAAATTAAATGATTTATGTGAAGGGAACACAATTTTGAAGGATAAGATTGATTTGGTGGAAAACAAAGGAATCGTTTTTCAAGAAAATAAATCTTTAAAAAAAAATTTGTGAAAAAGAAAAGGATAATGTTTTTCAAAAGAAAAGAAAAATGATTCTTTATCTCACCATGCTTTACATGCCACAACTAATGAGATTAAGAAGTTGAAAAATAAGATAGATAATTTGAGCTCTAATTTGAGCACATGTGCATTCAATCATTCTAAGTTGGAATCCTTGTTTCAAAAGAAACAAGTTCCCCATGCTCATGCACATACACATCATGCTCATGCTTATTTTGCACATCACGATCACAATCACACTCATAAGCATCATGATAGGGTGTACACTTGTACACATTGTGGTCGCAAAGGCCATTTAGCAAAATATTATTTGATAAGAAGCATAATTTATATTTTGCTATGTCTAAAGGATTTTGGGTTCCTTATAATAAAGCTAACCCCAAAGGACCCAAGAAAATATGGGTACCAAAACCCCCACCTTTTGCTTGTAATGTAGGTGAGGGCTCTCACAAAACGTGAGAGGGATGTTACCTTGGTAGTGGATGCACTTGGACATGATGGACATACTTTTGGGTTGCATCGCTATCAAGGAGCTTTGGTGGATCAACCACCATGCTAGGAGCTTTGGAGTTGGTAACAATTTCTAAACTCCTATTTCATTTATGTACATGCTTGTTCATTCATAATATTCATAGCATGTTCATATTTTAAGAATTTTTTGTGCTTCATGTGGTATATACTAGTTTAAGTGTAGTTTCTATCAAACTTGTATTATACATGTACAATAGTGAACTACAATTGACTCATATATATTTGAACTTCATGCTCATTTGTTGTGTCCACTATATGCATGTGTATAGGCTAGTTTTTGATGATTCGGTCATTTATACTTGTTATGCCTATCTTTGATCTTACTTCATGTATATGTGTGTTTAATTCAAATCTAATAAATATACATGTATACCCCTTGAGTCATTTGCCTTCATGCAATATATATTGGACTCTTTTCATATTTGGGATATGTATGCATATTGTTAGAATTGGATAAACCATACATATACCTTGAAGATTAGTATTTTAAATAAAAAAAAAGGATTTTTCATGTTTTTGATTCATACAACAAAATGTGATTTATGATCTTTTTGAGCTTGAATGACTATTTTTATAAAAATGCTATTTACATAACCTTTGAACACTCATCTTTATGATAAAAGATAATTTTTTGAGTTTTATGGACTATGAGTGCTTAAACTTGTATGTATTTAGTATAATTCATGAATAACTATGATTCATGCTTGTGAAGGATCTTAACTAGTTTTTCAAAAATTATTTATAACTAGTTATTTATTCTTCAATTTGGTAGTGCTTAGACATAACTATCTTTTAAACCTACCAATTTTTGGTTATGAGTATATACATGATTTACAGTGTTTTTTACATTGGTATATTACTCACATTTTGGATCCTATATATGTATGCCCTAATTTTCAAATTGGTCTTATCTATTCACATACATATATATGATTTTCATGTGCTTACTTTACAATTGATTTACATTCTTAAAAGCACAAAAGTTTATTGCGAAGTTTAAGTTTAACACCTTATATTAACTATGCATAAGCTTATGGAAAATAAAAAGTTTTTTTTTTGATTTTTCATTTGGTATCTATATGTCTCAACTTCAATTAGTTATATGATTACAATTGATATCAATATGTTTGAAACATTAAAAGATTTTGAAATGATACTTGATATCACACATCTTCAAGTGCTATTTTCTATTGGTATCACAATTACAAATTATGATTGGTTCAAAATTTGTTTTATTGGGAAAAGTTCAAAATTTTGTTTTGTAAAAAAAAAAAAAATTAAAATGTTTTGTTTTGTATTTCCTATATGCAAGGAGAGCTTAACATCTCTCTTACATATAATTCATGTTGAGTATATTATAAATTGAGGAGCTTAACATCTCTTCTTTATATGATATACGTGTGTAGGGGGAGCTTCACATCTCCTTCTATGCATTACATAGTTGTGTTGTGTGAATTAGGGCTTCACATCCTCTTTCATGCAAGGCACATTGTAGGGAAGCTAACTTAACGTCTTCCTCTTCATGAATGTATATCGCATATAAATCTTTATTGGTTGATTTGTATTTACCCCTTCTTGATCCTTTTGTTTTTGACAAAAAGGGGGAGAAAATTTTGTTTGATTTGCTTTTTACTTTGAACCCTTTGTTGATGATCGACAAAAAAGGGGAGAAGTATTTGTGATGTATTTGTGATATATGCATGATTTCCTTACTTAAGGGGGAGAAGTATTTGTCTTCCTTACTTAAGGTTGTATAAGATTTGTATTTATGCATATATATATTTGTATTGCAAATAGGAGAAAAGATTTTGATTTATGCTTGTTGCATGTTTTATCTCCATACTTGCATACATATTCACGTGCCTCATTGCCTTATCTATTACTTATTTGATATGCATGAGTTAAGGGGAGCTTCTTTGAAGCTTTACTTTAATCCATGCATATATAACTTCATGAGTTTTGTCATCATCAAAAAGGGGAGATTGTTGGCCCAAAGGCCTATCACTCTAGTTTTGATGATGATCAACTCATGTAGTTAGTTTTGCTAATGATCTTGTTTAATTAGTGACAGATTCTTTATCAAGATCTTAGTAGGTGCAAAGCTCAACAAAGGATTAAATGTCAAGATTTGGAGCTAGCACGGGGTGATCCAAGGAGCTTTGGATCAAGCTTGGACCAAGTCAAGAAGATGAGAAGCCTTCAAGTGAAGACTTCAAGAAGATGAAGACTTGTGTCTAGGTATAAGATTTTGTTTTTGTTTTAGAAAAAATGTAAAGGATAGATAGTGGTGGATTGCTCAAGTCTATATCACACACACACTCTTGATAGAACTCTGATAGGATTGCTTTCATAAAAGAATTTTATGTTGAGAAAAGAATTTTATTTAGAAAAAGATTTTTCTTTGTGACAAAATATTTATCTTGGATTTTGGTATTTCATAGTTCATATCTTTAAACCAAAATCATGATTAGAGCTTTAATGTCAAAAACATAGATATTTCATATTGATTGTGTAGTGGATCATATCCATACACACTATGCTTTAAAATGAACTCAAATATCTTGTTTTTTGTATTTTTGAAGTTATGGAAAAACAAGTTTTAGAAAAACATATTTTTAGAAAAACAGTTTTTATTGTGATTAAAACTATTTTTTAGATTTACTGTGAATTTATGGGATTTTATTAAGTTAAAAGACCTATTTCCTAATCCCTTAACTGTGCAGACCCAGAACTGGCCTGATAGGCTGGTCCGGTCGACCGGACCCCGGTCGACCGGACGTGCACAGACGTGCACGCCTGTGTGCACTGGAGAACGGTCGACCGGGACGGTCGACCGCTTCAGAGAGCTTTGCTCTCAGGAAATCTCGGTCGACCGGGTCGGTCGACCGACAGAGAGTTTACTCTCTCCTCCAGTTGCTCGGTCGACCGGAGGCTCCAACGGTCGGATTTTTGACCGTTGGCGGTCGACCGGACCGGTCGACCGGCAGTTCTGACAGAGCCCAACGGTCAGATTTTTTCTGGCCTCTATAAAAGGGGGTTTTGTCATTGTTTGAAGCTAAGATTTTAGGAGAGCTTTTGTCCAGATTTTCCCATTCCTTTCAGAAAGTTTTCTCCACAAAATTTGTGTGCAAATACTTCCAATCAAAAGGGAAGATTCATCAAGAGAGTGTAAAAGTGATTTCTTGTGTTTTTCACCATAATTCTTTTCCTTGCTTTCTCACAATCACTGAGCTATCCATTGTCTATTATCCATAGGATTGTGTTGTGAGAGTTTGTAATTGGTGATCAAAGTGTTGTAGATCACCAAAGTTTTCATCTTTGTTCTTTTGAGGAGACGGGCAAGTGTGCTCGTGGTTGTTTAGGGTTCGGGTGCGAACTCTTGTAGCTTGAGGTGCGGCCTCGACGAGCCGGTGGGCTTGTGGTGTGTAAGGGACTAGAGAGTCCGAGGGATTGTAGGTGTTGTGCGGCACCAAGGAGAGATCCGTTGGATCGTGCATAGTGGAAATCCTTCGTGTGTCGAAGGCGGGGATGTAGAGCAAGTGTGCTCGAACCTCGAAACAAACCCTTTGTGTTTGCGATTGCTCACTCTATCTCTCCTTCTCTCTTTGTCTTTTATATCTTGCATTACTTTATAGTCTTTATCTCTTATATGCATGATATACCCTTGTGCTTAATTGTTATATAATTGCTTGGGATTGATTGTCTAACACTTGTATTCAACCAAGAGAGCCAACGCGGCACCTCAACCCATTCAAGGGGAATCTAGAGGAGTTTGTCCAGAGCCTCGCAAGGGGAATTCGGCAACACTCTTGTGTTATACATAAGTGTTCAATTAAAAGAAGTTTAATTTGGTCAACTTAGTTTTAATTCCGCATATTTGTTCATAAGTGACATTAGATTAGCCATCACCTATTCACCCCCCTCTAGGTGATCTTACAATTTTTGTAACAACTGGCGATCATGATCACAGTCTTAATAAAGAGGATTCTGACCATGGTCGCAATCCTATAAAGACTTAGAAACATGACATTTTGTGAGGGCTGCGATCATGGTCGCAGTCTTAATATGACTTAGAAATAGGGCATTTTAGTGAGGACTGCGATCATGGTCGCAGTCCTTATATACCAGCAGTCCGCATTTTTAAAGTGGTCCACTTTTTTCAAAGTGATTATTGGGGGGCATTTGCATCTTTCGCCGATGAGGATCGCTTCTGCACTTAACATGTGGACACATGTGGTTGGTTTTAAAAATAAAAAAAAAAGGCGGCCGTAGCGAATTAATTATGAAACTGAGTTTTCTTCTAGTCACGGTTTGACATAGGGGATTGTAGCGAAACCTCCTAAAAATATATATAATCGACCACCCAATGTTCAAAACCGTATGTACAGAGTACCCACATTTCACTCTCTTTATGTTAATTTGAGTATGAAGTAGTATAGATCAAATAGCAGGATTTCATACAATGAGGTTTGCGTTAGGTGTCAAGTTGAGGAGCGAGCTACATGGAGTTTTTGCTAACAAGAAAAAACAAAAGAAGCTTTATATTTGAGATGCATCTAGCTAGTACTTAACATAGCAACCATAAGAGATAAAATACAATGTTAACTTGCACGTAAACTTCTTGTGAGCTCAGCCACAGTTAAGAAATTCAATGGGAGAACAAACAAGGAGAAGAAAACCTACTCTCCTTTTTTTTTTTTGCTAACAGAGAGGCTGTAGGGAAGAAGAAAACTTACTCGCAATCAAGGATAACTAGTGAAATTGAAACCTTGTCACATAACATGGGCTGCAAATAATTTCAGCCCGAATCCGACAGTTCACTCGATAAAAATCTGATAAATGCAGTAAAAAGAGAAACCAAGTAAATCAAGAGATCCATCAAAATTTTTCATGAAAACATCAATTCTCAAAAATTCGGTTGCTGCTGAAAATAATCATAAAAATCCAAACTTTTTTCTTTTATAAAGCGTAAAGAAAAGATTTTCTACCTAGATAAGCTCATTTGGTGGCTGAACGCATTGTCAGCTCTCTCTTCATCGACATACCAAGGATCACAATGTTCGCTACTCACAGGAATTAAGACACAAAGGAGATTAACACAATTTATTCAAAACTTCTCTTTATTCATTAAATATAACGTGTTCTAATACAATATAAATAATTAGATCTCCTGATTTGGCTATGCCAGACAATACATCAATATTTACAACAGAAACTTCTATACTTCTACACTGCTTTCAGCCACTCCACTTACTGCTGTATCCTTGATTACTCTAGATTGAAGCTATATGAGATGCCAAAGCAAGTGGTAAATCCAAGGAAGTAAATGAGTGTGGAGAAAGCACAACATCCATCGTCGATCCTGCATTTGACAGCATACTCTGCTTTGGCACCACCTTCATGATTGAAAAGTAGGTGAGATTATTTTGTTTCCATCTACTAAAATCTTGTTAGGGTAGAACCTGAGTTCTCTCTTGTCCATTTCATCCTAAACTTGGTTCTGAAGAAATATAAATCTACAGTACTAGATAGTTTCTTGGTCAAAAACTTGGTGGGTAACAAAGTGTTCCATACCTTATTTGGTTCTTGGAAGGAGTTTTCATCCATCACATTGTTGGATGTAAGAATAGTCATATTTGATCCCGATGACTTGATAGCATTTTGCAATCCAGAGATAGAGACGGCCATGTTCACAGTGTCACTCCCAAAGTTCACAATCTACAAAACAAATTTCAGAAAAGTAATAAACTAAAATCAGACAGAATGACAGCACAACTTATCGAAGCAAAAACAGCAGCTCCAAAGTTGGGGAAGAAAGGAATATGAATATACTGGCATCCGCTCAATTTAAGCATGTGAAATTAATATTTTGAGAAGTTTATTGGTCTCTTGCAACACGCATTACAATTTTCACCAGACCTCCAAACGTGTAGACACTAGTGACAAAGAGAAATAGAGGATTAATCTTAGAAAAATAAATGGGAGAGAATCTTCAAGGTTTCAGTTTTAGTGAACATGAGAAGAATGCACCATAGACGCTGCTTCCTATAGTTTTCATTTTTCTCTTATATTTGTGCAGCAACCCCGTTTCACTGAACTTCGAAACTGATTTATTTAACCGTAAGGCTATAGCTGTTGGTTTAATCCTTAAAAGAGAACATCAACCAACAGGAAAAATTTTTCATCTGAAGATAGTACGCTAAGCAGTAGCTCAGCGCAACTATTAGTGATAGGATTATCTTTACTATACGTTCTGATGAAATCCACAATAATTTTGAAGCTAGCCGTGCAAATAATTTTTTTTTTTTTTTTGAACATGATAGTAACAATTATAACAAATACAAAGGTTCATGTACGAAGCTGACCTTTATTTTTAAGTACTTGCTGCTATCTTTAGAATCCTGCCAAATAATTGCAGAAGCAACCACAGGAATGGATGAATTAGATTGAATCATGGCAGGAGGAGGGTTGCACCACTTGATTCTTTAAAGAAATATTGCATCCAGTAGCTAGGAGTCCGTATTGTTGCCATGAGTCGAAGACAATGGCATCAGGATTCCCCTGCATAATGTAGAAGTTCTATAGCAGTTGACACAAACAATATAGTATAGTATACCCAGAGAAGCGGCATGGTAGTCAATCCTACGTAGATAATGGAATTCTAGAGAAGGAAAAGAAAAGGGACTTTCGGTCTCTGAACTCAAGTGCAACTACTAGTCAAGCCATGTATTGTGCAACTTGAAGCAATTATCATTTATATACCCACAACTCGAAACTAGTCGTGAAATCTACATGACTAATGATTAAAGGGGAAAGATCCAAAATAGAAGTAATAATGTCTACCTGCGATCATTTTTATTGACAAATAGAGGAGCATAGCTTGCCATCTCAACCACATCACTGCAAAAAGCCACCTCATCATCCATTATGACTTGAGCAGTAATAATAGAAGAGAAAATACATTTAGTTAAAGACTGAAACAATAAATATCTAAATTAGACATTTAAGTAGGCATTGTCAGATAATGTGATTGTCGTTTCTGCAAATCTAGCATGTTTAAACTAGAGTAGCATGGAATCAGAAAATGTATAACATAATAACAAACCTTAACCATCTGTGAACCCTTCATTTCCCATTATTTCCTATTTATAGTTGAAATATCCTGTTCCAAGATCATTTCAAACAAATGATATGCCCCAGAAAACCAACAAAACACAATATTATTTTAAGAAATGGATCCAAATATAATTCTCATCTTGAGTTTTCACCCAACAGATACTACAAAAAATGTCAAACTTGTCTGGGATATTTTTAACATCTGAAATTTGGATATAAAAAGGATTTGGATATAAAAAGGAAGCAAGAAAGAGTATGACTCTGTACAAGAAAGGAAAAGTGCATGATTCAGTTTTCTTTTCTTATTTATTTATTTACTTTGATGCTTCAATGAGTTCCAACTTTGAACTGCATCATAGACTGGTCCAAGTTTTCCGAAATAAATTAATAATGCATCGTTAAGAGACAAGGATCTAAAAAGGACACCATTACAAGGAAATTGGAAACTATGCAGGATGCATGCTTTTACTGTGACATGAAATCAATGAACAGATACAAACACAGAAATAAACGAGGATACCTATTCTTTTCCAACCCGATAAGGAATGCAGCTTCAGCTAATGCAGCAAGGAGGCTACCAGTGCCAGCATCATTCCTGTCACGGCATACTCACTAACAAACGCCTGTGAACAAGAATCACAGTAAAGTCAACTTTTAGGAAATGAAAAAAAAAAAAAAATTAGCTGTCATAACTTGCAAAGGATTTGTCAACTTTGCGATCATCACACCTTGGGACCAGCTCGTGATGTGCTATCAAATTTATTAGTCATTTTGAACAAGGCATCAGCACTGGTATAAACCTGCCAAAGCAGCAACACAACTAGAGACAGTAAAAAAAAGAACTACACTGGCCGTCCATCTATATAGGCAACCTTCATATATTTGTTAATAATAAAAGGAACATTAAAAAAAAGGAAAAAGTTCATCCACATGACTTGAACGAAACTTGATGGATCCAAACTTGTTAGATTTTTTTTTTTGTCAATCTTACATGAAAATCATATAGATCCGCTGGATGATCCAATTGCTGAGAAGACCCATCACAGTTTGAAATCATCTTAATGTCTGGATAAGCATCTCTTATTGCATAGTAGAACTTGAGGTAGTTCCCTAACAAACAAATGTCAAGGAAGATGTCAGATATTTAATTTGGAATTTTTCAAAATAAAACTTTTCTTAGAAATACAATATAATATAGATCCGATATTGATAATCAGTTAACATATTTCCAGATATATTCTATATAAAAAAAAGAGTGTTAAAGAAAATTCTAATAAATTCCCCTTTTAATATGTACATGTGCACCACATTTCATAAAGATAAATATAGATTTAATTTACTGTATCTGATTACATATAGTAAAGAAAAAATATGGATTTCTGTGAAAGACTCAAACATATGAACAGTTATTTATTGCAGAGTACTGGAAAATCAATCATCCCATAATAGCAATTTTTAAAATAAGAATTTTTATATCCCCTGTGTCTTTGAAATACGCATAATATAACGAACAAGAAGAAAGAGGTAACAAAATTTTAAGGATGACCAAGAGTTCTCCCAATGCAGTTAGAAATAGGGCATAGTCTATGACGATTGGGTGACAAATATGTTGTAATGGAAGAAAAAAAAGCTTTTTCATCACTTAGGTGGTGGTAACTTGCGTTTCCTTATGCGTGTAGCTTCCAGAAGCTCCCAGTACTTGGAGATACTAAATTGGTGAATTCTCTATTTAGACCAATGAGGTAGCTCTGACAAATATTGCTTCTAAAAAAGGTTGAGTTGGATAGTATTTTATACAAAGTCCTAAGGTTGATCTACAAAACTATAAAGGTCAACAGTTTCTACTTCCTTTTATCTGTATATGGGTAGCTCTTTCTCTTTGAAGAGAGAAAGTTAGTTGGCTTGATTCCATGCACCGTTCATACTAGAAAGCTCATGACCAATGCTCCTGTTTGTTGCAAGCAATTATTCATCCATGTACTGCATTCAGGAAGAAAAATTCATTCCACTATGGAGTTCATGGAAATATTGGCAAAGCTGAATGTAAATGACCTCATTTTTCTCTCAGTTTCCAGACAGCAGTTGCAGGAGGGAATTCCATTTGAATTTATATCACTCAATGAAATAAACAAACAAGTACAACTGCAGATTCTCTTTAGAAACAGGTCAGCTGCAAAGGTTGAGATATCTACAAAGTAGACAGAAGAAATGAAAAAAGGGGAAAGATTCACACAGTTAGGAAGAATATACCTATAACCTACATTCTCTTTCTTCCCCCAGGTGTTTCGTTAGCTTCAGACAAAGATTTAATCTGGGTTGCATAGATCATGGACATGATTTCATGGATAGTCTTTCACAACCTATACTTCAAATGATGATGTCTCGATATTGAGTCGACCATTTAGACTTGTTTCTTTAGTTCAGTATTAAATTTGTGTACAAGAAAGAACCTTCATCCCAAACTTTTAACATTGGCTATATGAACTCTATTTCTAATTTTAACTCAATAAATAACATTTGCCTTGTTTAAATTACCAATTATCAAGTTACTTTATAGCATTTCATTTTAGACTAGCCACACTCCTGCAGCTTGTTAACCTATGATCTTGTTGCTTCTACATGTGCACTCATCTTACCTTAATTGTGTATGGGTGCTTGTATCACATACTATAGGTGAAAAATGCTTTTCGATTGACTAGGCGTCAGAAACCAAGGTGCAGCTGTATTGTGTATATATGCAGTACTTTTCAGTTGTCGGGAGAAGTAACCTTACCCAACAGAGGAAATCTATGACAGAATTAATTTATTCTTGGGTATTTTATATATGTACCCTTCAAATCTTACTTATTTAGAAATTTGCCCCCAAATCATTAATATTGCCAATTTACACTCCAAATCTTTAAGATATTAGAAATTTACCCTCATCATTTGTTTTATTAGATGGAATATAAATGATACACTGTTATACCCTCATTTTCTTATATTCCATTTTTTATAAAAAAAAAAGAAGAATTGAGAGGGGGAGATACTAGATCCCCCCCCCCCAACACTCTCTCTCCCTCCCTCCCCCAACCCCACCTCTCTCTCTCTCTCTCTCTCTCTCTCTCTCTCTCTCTCTCCGCCCTCTCTATTCTCTCCGCCCCTCCACCCGTTCCTCTCTCCCTCTCTCTCTCTCTCTCTCTCTTACCCCCCCTCCCTCCCTCCCCCCCCCCATTCCCACCTCGCTCTCCCCCCCTAAAAAAAAAACCCCATCCCACCCTTTTTGCCGGCCTTAGTTGTCGGCCCCTCCTCCGCCTCTCTCTCTCTCTAACCAACAAAATCTTTTTTTCGTTTTTGTTTGATTATTGAATATCCTTTTTTTTGCAAGTTTCATTTGAAAAAAAGTAAGGGGAAGGAAGAAGTAGGTTACTATTAGAGTGTGAATTAAAGTATAGATTAGTCATTTTTAATATTTTAACAAAAAAACAATAATTCTCTTTTGATCTTAAATAGTGACACTTGGGGGTAAATTTTTATGGCTTAAAAGATTTCAGGGTTAAATTAGTAATTTACATGATTTTGGGGTAAATTTCTAAATATGAGATTTTGGGGTATATATCTAAAAAAACCTCTATTCTTTGCTGCATTTTACAAACCTGAAATTTAACCAAGGAATTAGCATGTACTTGGATTATATGTGTCAGTTGTCTCTTGTCTCCAGAGTTCAAAAGGCATACTCTGTCTAAGATAGCATGCAAGTACAATAACCGAATCCTAAAGAATGGTCTAATTAGTCTTGGTACAACTTATGCAAATGTAACATTTCATCAGTTTCAGCATGCATATAGATATCTTGTAGTAGTTTAAGAAAATTGTTTCTGATCATATATATAAACAAAGAAGAAATATGTGCATGTGTGAATCGCTGGTCGACCATCCATTAAAAAAGTTCAATATACTAATGATATAATCATAACAAGCAACCGAACCTCGATAATTTGTTTTTCCACAATCTTCATTCCCATTGCAACATATTTCAGCTCAAAAGGTTCTTGGTGGCCCATTGCTGCTCGCACAGAACCCCAGGTTGAGCTAGCGCTCCCCCTCGCGAACTCAATACTATCAAGAATATCCTGCAATGAGAGAATCTGATTTGTAAATAATTGGTATAATTGCCTATTGAAGCATTGCGAATTCATAGAAAACAATGCTAATGAACTGCTTTCATAATAATAAACCAACCCCGCTCTACAACATGATCTTAGAACATCATCATTAATATGTATTATGTATCGGAAATGCATAACGAAGAGATATCTCCGTCATTCAAGTCAGAAGACTAGGGATATCCAATTCAAAGTTTAAAAATACTCAATTAGATCCATCCTAGGTCATGTCTAATGAAACTGCTGGCTGATAAAAGAAAGATCCCTAAAAGTTTTTGCTTGGGCAACTACTCAGTTACTCTATTGGAGATTCAAGCATACAAGTCTGAAAACGTACTTTGAGAATTTATAAGATTTACATGAGAAAGATACTATTTTTAAGATTTAGGTGCAAGTGATTCTACAAAAAAAACACAAAAGCTGATTGATTAGTTCAATAAATAGCAATTCATAGAAAGGAGTAATGAGTTGACATGCCTTCACGAAAGGTAAGATGCTGGTGGTAGCAACTTCATCCTGATGCTGATTCCTGTAATATGCAAGGGATCAAGTTAAACAGCTAAAGTAAAATTCTTGTCATCAAAAGTAGTTTCATTTAATAGAAGAAACTTACCATTATTAAACACCCAAATTGGGGCAGCACCTAGGTCTTCTGCAAGCTGCAACAAGAAAGAAATTTAACTATTTAGATAATTTGCTGAAGCTGCATAGAGATATACCGATACAATATATGTCATAGTTATAAATTAATAATCATCAATTACCAACCTGAAGAAACTCAAAGTATCCAAGTCCATCATCAGTCCAATACATCCAAACATCACCGAAGTGTCCAGGCCTCTCTTCCCATGGACCAATTGATTCTCTCCACCTGAATGCATTTCTTAGCCATTCACCTTCAACAAAGCATCCGCCTGAAACAAATAAAGGCATTTAAATTCTGATACTAGTAACAGAAATGGATAAAATATTCACAAACTACTCAATCATTTTTGAAAGCTACCTTAAGAAAAATGTTTTTACCCTTTTTAGAGGACATATTTTTTAAAAAGTTCCAATTAACTGACTAGGAATTGGTATGTATCGGCCATGGGCATTAGAAGAGGAACAAAGACATACAGACAAAAGAATAATAAACTAGCTGATGGGTAAATGTCTTAATGTCAATAAACAGTCATAGGATAATAACAGGCATAAGTATACAATATAGATGGGCACAATATGTCAGATGCAAGTTGAGCAAAATTAGCTAGCTGTGTTGCAGTAATATGGAGAAGGATACATGGATACATCAAATTCTGAAATCTAGGATTTAAGTTCAACAATAATAAATTTTGTTCGTGAGTTAATATTTTTTTTCTGTAACATGGATTTCTAAGGCAAAAAAAGTTAAGGAAACAAGTATCTCAGATAATATGATTATTTCCAAAATATATAAATCAATAGTTCCCAGAATAATCATAATTCTTCACAAAGGAAGTGGACCAATTATAATGTAACTAAAAATCAAATTGACTTATGAACTCATCAGTCATGCATTAGACTTTTACCCTCCTAGTCTTAGATTACACTCCGATATGTCTAGAACATGTAATTGATGTGAACATCAAGCCACATGTATGGCACGTGTACAGGTAGAAAAGACGCATTGCTCCAGTTTCCCTGTAGTGAGAGAACTCTATGTAATTTTAGCTTCTTTACTTTGAGTTTTCTTATTTGGAGTTATATTTTTATTAGGATTTAGTTTCTTTATTTTAGAATTTTAAGTAAGAGTTTTAATTTTAGTTGAATTCAAATTTTATAAAAGCTTATATAAAAGGCCTCTTGTATCAAACAATAATGAACAATAAAAAATATGAAGAAAATCCCTCAAATTTGTGTGAGTTGTAATCTCTTTCAAAACTCTCTTGTGTGTGAAACCCTAGAGAAACTCTAGATTAATGGTGTGAAACCCTAGCGAGCCTATCCCCTTCCCTATCTCTTTCCCCTCCTTTAAAGCCCTAATCCCAATTTTAAATTCTCTTCTCAAAATCCTAATCTCTCCTTCTATTTCAAAACCCTAGAAAATCTAAAAAAATAAGAAAATCTCAAAATATTCAAAACCCTTATTGTTCACAAATTCCAGAAAATCAGAAAAAAAAATTGCGGGAGCAAAATTCAGCCAGTAGCTACTTTGTTCAGGCCGTAACTCCACATCCGGACTCCGATTCAGTTGATTTTCGAAGCATTAAATTTGTGGAGACGGGCTCTACACATCTACAATCATCACAATAACATTGACCTGATCTTCAGTAGGTACGTTTCTTATCAAACTCGATTATTTCGAGTTTGATATTTAATCTCTAAATTTTTTATTGATTTAACTGTTGTTCACAAACGTGAGATTGTGCGTCTCTACTTATCTGTAATTCAGTAGCTTTAATATTAATCGTAAAATCTTTTGTCGTATAATATATTATCTTTAGTTGATTCTTAATTGAAATTAGATTTGTCTGTGCATGTTATTTTTGTTACACCTGTCCACTTTATTAATTTTAACATTTTCCTACCAACGATCTTTCATGTTTAGTGAAGCATAATTGAGTGTTTTGTTGTTTATTCCATAGACGCATCCACGTTCCACATCAGTTTAGTATCAGAGCACAGTTAGGTAGGATTTGTATAATTAGTTCACGTTTATTTGCTTTATAGCATTTAATTTAAATTTTTTATAAAAAACAAAATAAAAATTAGGAAACATTGAAAGGTAAGTCCTTCCCTGAAATTTCGCACGATTGGTGTCAACCAAGAAAGTGTACTCAACATGGTTCTGTAATTAAGTAACGCCAAAAGCGCGAAAAATCTCCTACCTGAGTTACGCCGACCTGGCCAATTGGACTAGTAAAATTAGGGTTTGACTGAGCTGACAATTTTTTAAAAAATCAAATTCAAAAACAAAAAATTTCTTTCATTTTCACATCTTGTAGGTACTTGTTAGAAAACTTTACCGCTTTTTTGCATTTTAAAAATCTAAATAAAAAATTACAAATTTCACACTACCATCATAAACGTATCAAATTTTAATAGTCGTCTAGATTATTCTGATTATTTAAGGGATCCTCAAATTTTTCTAAATTGACTACAAAGTATGGACATTACTTCAACTGATACCTACTTTCTGAAACTGAGAAAGTCAGATTTGCTATCACGAAACTGACTAGACAAGGTAGCCAATACTGGACAGATTTGAAAAGAAACAAAACAGCCTAAACTCAATGACCGATTGAGACTTGAGAAATATATGAAGGACAAACTCGTCACTAAATATGTGTCACCATATTTCTACGAGTCTAGACCTCCCGTATATATTAAACCCCATAGGTTTAATATACACTTTCATCCCATCGGCCAAATTCACTCTCTCGAACCAAACTAAGGAGTCTCAACCAACACTTGATGATGATATCATGGCTAAAATTGATAACCTACTCCGAATCATGAATTCTTCCTACCAAACTCGAAAAAGTAGTGTTCTTTGTGTGATTCTACAGCTAATGAAGCTAAAGAAAGTTTGATAACAATAAGAGTAAGAATACTAAAAAAGACTTATCCAAAATTAGTCTTCAACTAAGTGCTATAAATGCTAAGGTTATGAGCATGTTGCTGCCAACTGCCCAAACTCATTTAAGATTGTCATCAATGATGGAGTTAACATTGAAGCACCTAAGCCTGATAGTACTATTTCTCTAAAAGTCACTCATATGATTAAGGAGTTTACTGTCACAGGTCCCTTTTCTTCCCGACTTTACTGCTAACACCACCTTCTCTGCCTCCTCTGCTACCGACCCTTGTTGTCATTACCTGTTTTGATCACCAACCCTTTCCTCGACTACTACGGATATCATACCCTTTTCTCTTATGGTTTATGTTAGATACTAAATCAAAATTCTCCACAGATCTTATCTCCATAGCCGATCTGTATCAAGTCATTGAGTCTGCATCATTATTTGTATTATCTTTTGCATCACTCGTACACGAACTCATGGAGATCAATGATAAACTTGCACAAAACAATGCCAACTATAGGATACGAGCTGATGATAAGAATAGATTAAATACTTTTAATGTTGGTGATGTTGTTTAAAAGTTGCATGCTTGTGGTTCTAATCCATTTCAAATCTTGATGAAATTGAATGATTATTTATGCTATAGATCTTTTTATAGATTTTGGTATCAGTTCTGAAAAACACCTAGAGGGGGTGAATAGGTGTTAATGCTAATCTAATGATCTTTTTAAACAAGTATGTATGTATGATGCAACTGGTCACTCAAAACAAGAAATTGAAGTTGAATTCTCCGTGAAGGGCTCTAGAACTTCTCCTTTTTGATTCCTCTAGATTATGAGTTGAGGCGCGTAATTGCTTTCTTATTGAGATGAGTAAAGACAGAAAAATGCAAGTAAATGAAATGAGTGCAATAATGAAGTGCAAATAAGAAATAGCACAAGATAGAAATATAAAGCAATGAAAAAGCAATAATGAAACCAATCGCAAACAAAGAATTTGTTTCGACGTTCGAACCACTGCTCTACGTTCCCGCCTCCACCACCGTGAAGGATTTTCACTAAATCCGCAAAGGGAATTACAAGAGGTCTACACAAGACCGGAGTACCGAACTCCCACCTATCCAACCTCTACACAAGAGGATCTCAACACAAGGAAATACAAGTAACAAGATGATCAAAAAGACCACAAACTTCTCTCTTACAACTCCTTATAGAATGGGAATGATTTTTGGCTCAAGAAGTGAAGTGAGAAAAATTCAGTTGTAAAGAAAATAAGAAAGCTTGAAAAATCACTGAAAAATTTAAACCAAGAATGCACTTAGGAAGTGAAAACTTTAAAAACTTTTCTTTTCTTTTTGAACTCAAAACAATGGAATTTTTCTTGAATTTAACAAGGGACCAATGTCATCTATTTATAGGGATTAGAAGAGATCTAATCATCATATAAACTAGATTAATAGGTCAGGAAATAGCTTCAGGAAATTTAGAGATAGCTGAAAGAAACATCAAAATCAAATCCAGAAAACAGATTTCAAGAAACTAGCCGTTGGGGGCTGCTGGCGGCTGTCGGTCGACCGGCCCGGTCGACCGGCAGTCTAACTGGCAAACTAGCCGTTGGACTCGGTCGACCAGAGGCTAAACAAAAAACAAATACTTGTTCTGTCGGTCGACTGGCCCGGTCGACCGACAAAACCCGAGAGCAAGGGTCAGTCAGTCAGTCGACCGGTCTGGTCGACCGACAAATGTGCACGCCAAAGCCACAAGGCCCGGTCGACCGATGCGGTCGATCGATCATGCCTGAAATAGATCCAGTCGACCGCCTGGTCGACCGTTGGGCCTGAAACAGTTTTATTATAGAAAAATTTTGAACTTTAAAGAATATTTAAAATATTTTTAAATGGTTAGATGATTAAGTGGCATGCTATAAAGGATGGTATACATGATATAAACTAGATGTAAAAAATATAAAATATTTTGAGTCATGTATATCAATCAAGACATAGACCTAAATCAACTAACCAAAACAAAAATCATATTTTGAAAAATGAAAGTGTGTGTGTGTTTTCTTAAGCCAACTTATCATAACCTCATTCTTTAACAAACTAATTCTTACAATGGTTCTAGGTGACTACAAGATCTTCAAATTAGGGCTTCTCTAAATCCATATGCAAGCTTGAATCCTTGAACCCAAATTGAAGTCAACTTTGAGTCAAAAATACCTTCCTTTAGGGAAGAAGAAATCTTGAATCTTTAGAATCCTGAAACACACTTAAACACTAAATATGATTAGTATAAATAACTATATATATTTTGTAATCATCAAAACTCAACAACCGGGTGATTGTAACCTTGGGCCAACAATCTCCCCCTTTTTGATGATGACAAAACATATGAGTTATTTAAAAAATGGGAGAAATGGAAAAATGAAAAAATAGGAAAAGAGCTTGGAGGCTCCCCCTCAATCATGCTATATATATGAATGGCTATATACATGAATGAAAAGTATAAACAAGAACTTGTCATAAGAAAGACATAAGAATTCAAAACATGTAACTCAACAACAATAAACATAACTCAACTCAAACTTAAAATCATAACTCAAAACTCAAAAATAATAAAACTTTTTCTCCCCCTTTTGTCATACATCAAAAAGGGTAAACATTGTTAAAAAATTTTTCATGTTTTCATAACACAAACATTTAATTCCACCACAATAAAAGAAAATCTAGTATAGTCTAGTGATTTGTAAAAATATCGACAAGTTGAAAATCGATAGAAACATAATCAAAGTCAATATCACCTTTCTCATAATGATCTCTAAGAAAGTGATACCGAATATCAATGTGCTTAGTCTTACTATGTTGATTTGTATTTTTAGTCGAATAGTACTAGTATTATCACAAAATATCTTAATATAGTTCAAAATGCAAATCATAGTAAAGGAGAGTATGTTTCATCCAAAGGACTTGTGCACAACAAGCCCCCGCCGTAATATACTCCGCCTCGGCGGTTGAGAGGGCTACCGAATTTTGCTTCTTGGAAGACTATAAAACAAGACAATTACCGAGAAATTGACATGTTCCACTTGTACTCTTCCTATCCACTCTATAACCCGCATAGTCGGCATCTGAAAAACTCGTCATGAAAATTGTCCGGTCTTCGGATACCACAAACCCATTTCCACTGTGCCCTTAAGGTATCTAATAATACGTTTTACCGCAATCAAATGGGACTCTTTAGGACACGATTGAAATCGAGCACAAAGACAAACACAAAATATAATGTCCGGCCCACTAGTCGTTAGATATAACAAGCTACCAATCATGCTACGATAAATTTAATATCTACATTTGTACCTTGTTCATCCTTGTCAAGCTTTATGGTGGTAGCCATGGGAGTTTTACTTGTCTTAGCCCCTTCAAGCCCAAACTCTTGATAAGTTCCTTTGTGTACTTGGCTTGATTGATGAAAATCTCATCTTTTCTTTACTTGATTTAGAGACCAAGAAAGTAGTTAAGCTCGCCCATCATAGACATCTCAAATTCCTCCTTCATGCATGATTCAAAAGCTTTGCAAAGATTTTCATTAGTAGAACCAATTATGATATCCTCAACATATATTTGAACTATAAGTATATCATTTTCAACATGTTTGGTAAACAAAGTAGTATCTATTTCCTTTATTAAAACCGTTAGAAATAAGAAATGAAGAAAGTCTTTCATACCAAGCCCTAGGGGCTTATTTTAAACCATAAAGAGCTTTGTTAAGTTTGAAAATAAAATCCGGATGTGTAGGATCAACAAACCCGGGGAGTTGTTCAACATACACCTTCTCTTCAATAAATCTATTTAAGAAAACACTTTTTACATCCATTTGAAAAAGTTTAAAATCTTTATATAAAGCAAATGTAAGTATCATCTGTATGGCTTCAAGCCGTGCTACGGGTGCAAAAGTCTCCTCAAAATCGATACCTTCGACTTGAGTGTAACCTTGGGCCCACTACTTAGCTTTATTCCTAACATTTTCTGACTCATCCAACTTGTTCTTAAAGATCCACTTAGTATCAATTGTTGGTCTATCGTGTGGCCTAGAAACAAGATGCCAAACTTGGTTGCGCTCGAATTGATTGAGCTCCTCTTGCATGCCAAGCAACCAATATGAGTCGCCCTCGGCTTCGACGATATTCTTTGGTTCAAAGTGAGAAATAAATGCATAGTGCTCACAAAGATCATGAAGCTTAGAACGAGTAGTTACCCCTTTTGACTTCACCTATAACAAGATCCATAGGATGATGTGGATTGAATCTCCAATCTTTTAGAAGTGGTTGAGTTGTCTCCACTTCAACTTCTTAAACTTCATTTTCTTCATCACCCTTTAGCATGTCTTCAAGAGTAGGTGAGTCCTTCAAAGTAATTTTCTTCATGTCTTCATTTAGGGAATCTATTTCTACAACATTCTCAACAAACACATTAGGTTCCTCAAACTTTATATACATTCTTTAATAGTCAAGGATAACTTATTGAAAACTCTATAAGATTTACTAGTATTAGAGTAACTAACAAAAATTGCTTCATAAGATTTTGCATCAAATTTACCTAAATTATCTTTTAGTATTCAAAACAAAACATTTACAACCAAAAACTTTAAAGTATGAAACATTTAGTTTTCTTGAAAAATAAATCTTAAAAGATGTTTTAGAAGTATTTTTGCATAAGAAAACCCTATTTGATATGTAGCAAGAAGTGTTAACGGCCTCGGCCCATAGATAATGAGGGAGACCATACTCATTTATCATTGTCCTAACCATCTCTTGTAATGTACGATTTTCCTCTCAACGACTCCATTTTGTTGTGGAGTTCTAAGACAAGATAGTTCATACTTAATTTCATGTTCTTCACAAAAAGTGATAAAGGGTTGGTTATTGAATTCACCATCTCTATCACTCTTATTCTTAAAATAGAAGAATCTTTTTCCTTTTCAACTCTTTTCTTAAAGGCTTGAAAATATGAAAAGCTTGTTGATTTTTGTGTTCTAAAAAGAAAACTCAAGTAAGTAAAATCATCAACTAAAACGAAAGCAAAACAATTCCCACTTAGATTTTTGGGTTGTGTAGGACCAAACAAATCCATATGGATCAACTCCAAAGGTCGTGATGTCATGATATCCTTGATTGATTTGAAAGAGGACTTGGTTTGTTTCCCAAGTTGGCACGCATCGCAAATGCGGTCCTTTTCAAAATTCAAGTAAGGAATACCTTTCACCATTCCCATATTGTTTAATCTAGATAGATAGTCAAAAGAAATATGGCCAATCTCCTATGCCACAACCAAGAGTCATCATCGAGGGCTTTCAAACAAGTAGCATTGCATAGCATATTAGACATGTCAATCATGTATATAATTGTTTTCACGAAATCCGAAAAATATACATGCACTAGATTGTCTATCAATAACTCTACATGCTAGGTTATCAAAAAAATATCAAAACCTTTGTCACAAAGTTGACTCACTCAAGAGATTATGCTTGAGGCCATCAACTAAAACAACATTTTCTATTAAAGGAGATGTACCAAGTTTAACATTACTAATATCAATGATTTTTCCTTTGGTGTCATCTCCGAAGGTGACGGTGCCACCTTCATGGTATCTTGATAGGGTTGAGAAGTTGTTGATATCCCAAGTCATGTGTCTTGAGCAACCATTATCAAGATACCACAACTCCTTACGTCATTGGGCTTTGGAATGTACCTACATCATTTAACAAATTTGTTGACTTTGGTACCCAAACTTTCTTGGGTCCTTGAATGTTAGTATTCCGAACCAAACATGATTATGTGATGCATTAATCCTGTCATAACAAAATTTAACCAAATGACCTTTACGGCCATGATATGTGATGAAAAAACTTTACCATAAATGAATGTATGATGAGTGTGTGGAGTGTGGGCATGTTTAGGGTGCTTAACATGATGTAAAGGTTGTGATTTATGAACATGAGCATGAATAACATGTAAATGTTTCTTTTGGACATGTTTCTTAGGAAACATAGCCTATAGTATATTTTTATCAAATTCACATTTCTTCAAAACTACTAATGAATCAATTTTCTTCTTTAGCGGAAATCTCATTTTTCATCAATTTGTGAAAATTTACCTTTGTAAGAAATCTTATAGTCATCAAAATCCTTTTGAGTAGAAGAGAGAGTTGAAAATAGTTCATCTTTTTCTTTTGTGAGAATGAAAACTTTGTGATTGAGTGATTCATTTTCCTTTTTCATTTTCAAGTATTTCTTTTTTAAAAAATCATAGTTGTGAGATAGTTCTTCAAAAGCTTCTCCTAGTTCATCTATAGATAGTTCACAATCAATGGAAGTATCGGGAGTTACCTTGCTTGTGCTTTCATTTGCCATGAAGCACATGTTGGCGGTGTCGACTTCCTCATCGGATTCACTCTCCGAATCCCAAGTAGCCTTTAAAACTTTCTTTTTGTATGGCTTCTTGAAAGTGGAGGGTTTGCCTTTATTTTTCGGACATTCCGCAACAATGTGACCTGGCTTTCGGCAATTGAAACAAATGATTTTCTTCTCTTCTTTACCTTGCCATCTTCTATTTTGAAACTTTGCCTTGTTGTACATTCTCCGAACGTTCTTTACAAGAAGAGAAAGATCTTCATCATCCTCTTCTTCATCATCCTCGTCGGAGTAAGTGGAAGAGCTCTTGAAGGCAATAGCTTTCTTCTTGGGAGGAGCCATCTCTTCTCTTACTTTTCTTTCCATCTCATGGGTCTTGAGATTCCCAATAAGACCGATAAGCTCCATTTCTTCTTTGTCATTGGCTCCTTTAAAGTTGTAGCTTTGACTTCCCAGATGGAGGGAGTGCACGGATGATCTTCCTCACTTTTTGGTCATTATCCATAGCATCACCTAAAGAAGAAAGTCCATTAGTAATCTCTGTAAACTTAGTAACCATATCATCTATAGTTTCATTCTCTTGCATAGAAAAATTTTCATATTGGGAACGAAGAAGGTCGATCCTTACCCTCTTTACTTGTGAAGTTTCCTCATGAGTGACAAGTAAGTGAGTCCAATCTCATAAGCGGATTTGCAATGAATGACTCTACAAATATCATCGTCATTAAGAGCTTGAAGCAAGACATAGTGTGCCCTAGCATTAGTGTCAAACTCCTTCGTGGCAATATCGGACCAAGTGTCCTCATCACCAAGGGGTGCACTAAAAGGTTTGGTCACCGCCTTTGCAACTCGGCTTCCTAAGGATTGCAAAAGCAAGGTCATCTTAACCTTCCATATGAGAAAGTTAAGGCCATCAAACTTGAGTGGGGTCTTAATTCCTTCGGCCATTTTTACTAAGTATATGAGGATGAAAAATGAATAGAATGATTAGCAATATAGGATCTCTAAGGTTGTTAAGCCAAAAGCCTAGAGACCAAAGCTCTGATACCAATTAAAAACACCTAGAGGGGGGTGAATAGGTGTTAATGCTAATCTAATGATTTTTTTAAACAAGTATGTATGTATGATGCAACCGGTCACTCAAAACAAGAAATTGAAGCCGAATTCTCCGTGAAGAGCTCTAGAAGTTCTCCTCTTTGATTCCTCTAGATTATGAATTGAGGCGTGTAATTGCTTTCTTATTGAGATGAGTAAAGACCGAAAAATGCAAGAAATGAAATGAGTGCAATAATGAAGTGCAAATAAGAGATAGCACAAGATAGAAATAGAAAGCAATGAAAAAGCAATAAGGAAACCAATCATAAACATAAGGAATTTGTTTCGAGGTTCGAGCCACTGCTCTACGCCCCCGCCTCCACCACCGTGAAGGATTTCCACTAAATTCGTAAAGGGAATTACAAGAGGTCTACACAAGACCGGAGTACCGAACTCCCACTAATCCAACCTCTACACAAGAGGGATCTCAACACAAGGAAAATACAAGTAACAAGGTGATCAAAAAGACCATAAACTTCTCCTTACAACTCCTTATAGAATGGGAATGATTTTTGGCTCAAGAAGTGAAGTGAGAAAATTTTAGTTGTATAGAAAGTAAAAAAAGCTTGAAAAATCACTGAAAAACTTAAACCAAGAATGCACTTAGGAAGTGAGAGTTTTGAAAACTTTTCTTTTCTTTTTAAACTCAAAACAATGGGAATTTTTTTTTGAATTTAACAAGGGACTAATGCCATCTATTTACAGGGATTAGAAGAGATCTAATCATCATATAAACTAGGTTAATTGGTCAGGAAATAGCTTCAAGAAATTCAGAGATAGCTGAAAGAAACATCAAAATCAAATACAGAAAACAGATTTCAAGAAACTAGCCGTTGGGGCTGCTGGCGGCTGTCAGTCGACCGGCCCGGTCGACCGTAGTCTAACTGGCAAACTAGCCGTTGGACTCAATCGATCGGTCGGTCGACCGGAGGCTAAACAAAAAACAAATACTTGTTCTGTCAGTCGACTGGCCCGGTCGACCGACAAAACTTGAGAGCAAGGGTCAGTCAGTCGGTCGACCGGTCCTGGTCGACCGGTAGACGTGCACAAACGTGCACGCCAAAGCCACGAGGCCCGGTCGACTGGTACGATCGACCGATCAGGCCTGAAATAGATCCGGTCGACCGCCCGGTCGCCCGGTCGACCGGTGGGTCGACCGATCAAGCCTAAAATTAGATCCGGTCGATCGCCCGGTCGACCGTTGGCCTGAAACAGTTTTATTATAGGAAAAATTTTGAACTTTAAAGAATATTTAAAATATTTTTAAATGGCTAGATGATTAAGTGGCATGCTATAAGGGATGGAATACATGATATAAACTAGATGTAAAAAATATAAAATATTTTGAGTCATGTATATCAATCAAGACATGCACCTAAATCAACTAACCAAAACAAAAACAGTATTTTGAGAAATGATAGTGTGTGTGTGTGTGTTTTTCTTAAGCCAACTTATCATAACCTCATTCTTTAACAAACTAATTCTTACAATGGTTCTAGGTGACTACAAGATTTTCAAATTAGGGCTTCTCCATATCCATATGCAAGCTTGAATCCTTGAACCCGAATTGAAGTCAACTTTGAGTCAAAAATACCTTCCTTTAGGGAAGAAGAAATCTTGAATGCTTAAAACCCTGAAACACACTTAAACACTAAAATATGATTAGTATAAATAACTATATATGTTTTGTATCATCAAAACTCAACAACCGGGTGATTGTAACCTTGGGCCAACAAGTTCTACTTTCAATATTGACTGCTTAGTGGATTATAAAGGTCTTATAAATATTATCCCACTTGCTGATGCCTTTTCCTGAGCCTGTTTTCGAGAGCCTATTCATTTTACCATTGCCAGAAATTTTATCCCATACAACATGTCAAATTGATAAATTCTTTAATGATAAAATTATCACTACCCAAGTTGCTGAGATTCGAAAATATCTGATTTGGACAGTAAGCGTACCAACTGATGATATATGACTAGATAGAGAACTGCCGAAGATTAATCATAAAATTGTGAAGCAGTATGAAAGTACTTTCATGTCTAACTCGACGGAGTCGAGTTCTCTCCAATATGAGAAGAATGATGCGGACATCAATCCATGTGTATGGCACGTGTATCACCGGTAGAGAAGACGCCTTGTTTCAGTTTCCTAGTAGTAATAATAGAACTCTGTATAATTTTAGTTTTTTATTTTGAGTTTTTTATTTGGAGTTGTATTTTTATTAGGAGTTTAGTTTCTTTATTTTAGAATTGTAATTCTATTTTGATTTTGTATTCAAATTTTGTAAAAGCATGTATAAAGACCTCTTGTATCAAACAATAGTAAACAATGAAAATTATGAAGAAAATTCCTCAAATTTGTGTGAGTTGTGATCTCTCCCAAATCTCTCTTGCATGTGAATCCTTAGAGAATCTCTAGATTAGTGGGGTGAAATCCTAACTAGCCTACATCTCTTTCTCCTCCTCAATGCCCTAATCCCAATTCTAAATTCTCTTCTCAAAATCCTAATCTCTCCTTCTATTTCAAAACCTGAGAAAATCTAGAAAAAATCTGAAATCCCCAAAATATTCAAAACTCATACTGTTCACAAATTCTAGAAAAATCAGAAAAAATTGCGCGAGCAAAATTCAGCCACCAGCTACTTTGTTTGGGCCAAAACTTTCACATCTGGACTCTGATTCAGTCGATTTTCGAAGCGTTGAATTCGTGGAGACGAACTCTACACATTTACAATCATCACAATGACATTGAGGTCACACCTGATCCTCAGTAAGTATGTTTCTTATCCAACTCGGTTATTTTGAGTCTGAAATTTAATTTCTAAATTATTATCAATTTAATTGTTGTCCATAAACGTGAGATTGTGCACATCTACTTATTTGTAATTCAGTCGCTTTAATATTGATTGAAAAATCTTTTGCCGCATGATATATTATCTTTAGTTGATTCTCGATTGAAATTGGATTTAGTTGCTCATGTTATTTTGTTACACCTGTCCGCTTTTTAGTTTTAATATTTTCTTGCGTTTCATGTTGGTGAAGCATGATTAAGCATTTTGTTGCTAATTTTGATACATGTATCCATGTTTCACATCAGTAATTAAATTTAAGACATGCCAAACGTGTATCCAATAAGTATCCATCACGTAATCAAACATTGGATATGTATGAACTACATGTATTGTTCCTCTAGTGTAGTATGAGATTCCTCTAATTTAGCATCCTAAGAAGAAAATGTTTTACCCTACCAACAACATAGATGCACACCTCAGTATGTGTACGCAGATGAATAGAAATATTGAGTGATTACTGCACACTCTCATCACTATGGTATTGATTAAGGACCTCCCATCACTATGGTAAGCATTCCAGATATAAAGGCAACACTTGTTGAGACATGCTGCAATTGATTCCCAATTGTGGTTATTGTGCTTGTTATTATAGAAACCTATTAGGAAGTTTTCTGATTTAATTATTGCCTTTCTTGTGGCCGCTAACTTGAACTTACATTTCCCACTTACCAAAAACTATATAAAAAAGTAGAGTGATAGAGAATCTTTCATACCTGGAAATCTTATAAATCGGGGTTTTATGTTTTCTATCAATGAAATGAGCTCCTTCCGAAAGCCGTGTCCCTGTATAAAACATTAAAAGAAGACAGGACATTACTTCAATTCTGAATGTAAAGGTAACACATCAATACCTAAATTGTTATTGTGTTCTTGTTCTCTCTAAAAAAAATATAGATGTGAATAAATCTATACAATAATTCTGAGATCTTAAAATAAAATTTTAAAAGATACTTCGATTCTTCAGTGCAACAAAAATCTTGCTCTTCATCTAATTTAAAATTCTCTAGAAGATAAAAGATTTTTGACCTGACAGTGAATTATTGGTGAATAAAAGGTAGTAAACTTAGTAAATTTAGGTCACTAGTAATTATTACAGCTGAATTTCGTGAAAGAAATAACGAGCCTCACATAACATCACTTCTATTATTATGCTCTATACTCGCCATCTATGCCCTTCCACACTCCACTTAGACAAAACACATTCAGCGATGTTTATTCTTCATCTGTGAATATTACTAGTTTATCCTTACATATGCAAAAATGAAGATCGATTCTCTCTCTCTATGTGTGCGCGCGGGCGCGCGTCCCCATAGATGTGTGCGTGATGCTTAAAAATCTCGCAACCCCTTCAATTAGTAATAGCCCTAAATAGCCCCTGTCGCAACCTCATAGAAACACACTGTAATTTATACTTTATCTCCAATCACCTAGTTTTCAGAAAGCAAAAAAAAAAACGTAGGCAAAACTACAAGAAGAGTCTATGAAAGCAATTAGCTAAAGGAGTGTGCTGCCAAACGCTAGCAGATGAGATCATGACACACATCTCACTTGTGTCAGGTAACCATATTACCCAAAGGCAAAGGCTTAAGCTTATGGGTTGGTAGGCCAACAATGCATTAAGCAAATCTAACTATTGACACTTCCTCTCACATGGATCTTTGGGCTCCGATGAAAGGCTCCAACACAAATTTGACTCTCCTGGAAAGGCAGAATAAATAGGAGTAAACAAACATATTTTAGATTGCCAGTAGTGAGTTTGATCCTAGAAACTCTTGAAATCTGTGAATTGATGTTATGTCAGATAACTGCTTATTCCAAAAGCTTAAGCTTCTGAGATGTGGTATATTTAAATCAAACAGACTTATCAGAAATATGTGTACCATGGTATACACCTATTTAAGTAGGTCTTCTCTGTCTAGCTCTCTATTCATCAAGCCTGGTTTATCAAAAAGTCGAAAGCTTTTATTCCTCCTGGTTCTAAGTAGAAAGTGACTTTCTAGTTTTATATGCAATCACAAGCATGCAGACAAGTTGATTTGCCTCACATTTACTATCCGGAATCTGAATATATATATATATATATATATATATATATATATATATATATATATATATATATATATATATATATCATGGTTTCAAATATCGGCCTATCCGTACAACACCATATCGGGTTTTGAGGGACCCATATGATATCAATCCTATAATATCGCCGATATCAGGGCAAACATTGGCCAATATTGATGGCTGATATTGAGAATATTGATATTAAAAACTATTGGCCGATATCGATACCGATTCCGAGATTTTAAACCATTCTATATACCACTCTTTTAATAGGCAGAGATACATTACTTTGAATATATGAAAATGTCACAATTCATTGTTATAGCATAAAAGACGTTCTAGAGAATGTTCCTTCTCAAATTTCAAAGCAGCAAGACCAAGACATTGTGTCAATATTTAAGTGTTAATGCAAAAATTATGCCATGTCAGATTCAGATTCTTTGGCTTTTGAACCTTCTTATGAACACTATGTTTCTATGACATACATGAAACTTTTCATTAAATAAAGATATCCCAGATAACTAGAGTTTGATGGACTTCTCCAAATTGATTGTGGCGAAACTCTTCAAATTAATTGTGGAAATTAACTGTTCAAGGGGAAGAAAGGATAAACCGAGGTAACAAAAGAAAAGTCAAATTTCTGACATTTCTGATAATATACAATATGAATTTTCTTATGGCTCTCTTTTTCTCATTTCAATTCATGAAAAGTAAAAAATGGAAAAGAAACCTCCACAAAAAGGTTTGCATGAAGTTTATACCTTGTAGGTGTCGGTAGGGATCACAGATACTTGATCAAGCCAAATGACTCTGTTTTGATTCGTTGTTAATTGAAGTCTTGAATTTCTATTTGTTCCTTTGGCTTCCAACTGCAGCTCCACCTTAGTCCAATTTGAGACTTCTGAAGCTGTACGTCTGCAAGAAGAGATGCAAAAATGGTAAAATATAAAAATACTCTCTCTCTCTCTCTCTCTCTCTGTGTGTGTGTGTGTAAAATGCATAAACCTAACAAGATGCTTACATTATATTCGTAGAAGCCAGACTCTGCAACCCATCTGAGCTTGTAAGTGAAACTGATAAGTTCAATGACCCAGATGACATAACATGAACGACCATTTTATAGGTCTTCCCTTGTTCAATATTCTGTAATATTACAATGAAATGAGGAAAAAAATTGACGGCAAAATAATATATTCATATAAGGAATGTCAGGGATAAAATCTAGAGGCATTCAGAAAGAAACAGTTAAATGCTAAATTTTCATAATCAACATTTACATTTTACAGTGGATGCAGGAAATCTAATAAACCTTTTCTGTAGATTAATTATGCATGTGTATCCCAACATGCGTATGTGCCTATATATTTTGTGTTTGTTCTCTCTCTCTGTTTGCTCTCTCTCTCTCTCTCTCTCTCTCTCTCTCTCTCTCACACACACACACATGTATGTATGGATGGGGAAGGATTGCATGGGATGGCATATGACATTTTTTATTTATGTGTGTATGTATTTATGTAAGTATGCATGCATGGGAAAGGATTATATGGGATGGCATATGACATTTTCTATGTGTTGCGTGCATAGCCTGGGATACCATACTTGCTCTGTACCAATCTCCACATTGACTTGCTTTTCATGCCTTTAGCGAAACACCTTGAGATTTTGAATTACTACCTTGATCTTTCCTTGGTTATAACCGTACCGTGAAGTTTTTAACTCTTACTCCCTCTCCTCGGGGCCTTTGCCTGTTTACCGCCATGCCGTGTGCCATCTCGAGCCTTACCCGAATGTATCTTTTCTTTAGTCATCCTGCAACACTTAAACCCGTTGCAATTTTTCTTAAAGCTCCACCTTGAAGTGAGCTCCCTTCAAGTTTTCATTGAAAACTCCTCGACCTAGTTTCTTTTCCTTAACTTGCATCACCGCTGCCACTAGCAAATTCCGCTTTGTGACGCCTTCTCAGTCACGGGGCCCCCGCCGGTCTTGAGGCAATCCACCTCTAATTCTGTCATGGTCTTACCAATTTTACACGAACATTGTCAAAGGCTTGTCATGCCATGGTCCTCCACCGATCACTTAGTGATGGTCCACCTTTCATTAATGTTTTAACCTTAAGACTTCATATAATTGTCGTGGTCTTATCGGGCATTTCCGCCACACACTGCCATAGTCTTTCTTCCATTATTCAGGATTGTCATCCACCACTATATTGATGTTTGTCAGATCTATTATCCTACTATTGATGTTCAAACCTGATAGATTCACCAATGCCTACAATAATCTTACCGTGTCACGATTAATCCGTCGTAACTTTGATCGTGATTTCCGTCGATTTCTTTAACTGATCTGTACAGAACCTGCATTAGACATTAGAATCTCCTCGATTTGCACCCACCATTGGATCCATAACATTGAAAAATATAGGTTCGACACCTTGATTGTCTGAATCCGACTGCGATTGCACGATCTACCTTCCGACCAATCTCATCCATTAATTATCTTCATCACCCTCCATTGTTTTTCTTTTGACTTGTTGTCGCAACAAGCCTCCATGAGATGCCTTGTGTGATGCCTCCGTGAGCTCGTCAAGCTCGTCTTGTCGTCCGCCATTGGCGATGATCCGATCATCACCTTCGCATTTACTGTGTTCAGATTTAAGCACCATTGAGCCTTGATGACTCCACCTTGATCAATATACTCCAAAAGTCATTGATCTTTACCTTAGAATAAATCAGAACTTTTCTCGTCATCTTCTTCATCTTGATACCTCCACCGAACTCTATCTACTCAATATTTTCTTCATCTAGAGCACTTGAGTCTTGAACGAACACCATCAGTTCTGATACTAATTGTTATGTGCATAGCCGGGATACCATACTTACTATGATACCAATTGTTGGGAGATACGGAGATCCCTACCGACGATTTTAAGCACCCCATGAGATCGATTACCTTGAGCGCACAAGATAAATATTAAAAGATGCAAGAAGGAAAACATACAATTTAACGTGGTTCGGCCCAAACTTGACCTACGTCTATGGGGAGAGAACTTGAGAGAGCTTTATTAATAAAGTTGATACATAGAGATCTAACATTCCTCTTGATCCTACAAGAGTATTCGTGTTTTCCTTGAATCTACACCTAGATTATAAGAGTATACATTCTCTCTATATACCTTCATCTTGCTCCTCTCTTTCTTAGTTTTTTAGAGCCTTCTTGACTTTTTAGGCCCTTACATTGTTATTCATTACAACTTTCTCTACTCTTTTGTTCTACTAAATCCTAGGTTACAATCTTTATTTATAAGATTTTACAATACAACTCCTATTTCAACTATGAGATGATCTTGGCTATTGGATGCTTGAAGAATCTTGATCAATTCTATTAGTAGTTGATCTCCTTAATTTAGAAGAATTCTAAACCCTTTATATTTAGAAACAAGCCTTCATTGAATAGAAACTGAATTATATTCATACTCCTAAAAAGGACACCAGAGCCTGAAAAGAAAACTAATTCTGCTTCAGAAAATACCTCGATTAGTCGACTAATCCTGATGATTAGGCGACCAATTCTTACCATTAATCAACTTATAACTATATAGTCGACCACTGTATAATGCTTCCTCTCTGCCTCTGCTTTTGTATCTCTGTCCTAGTCGACTACTAGTCGACTTATAAACTTTATAAGTCAACTGATCACTTGCTTGGTTTGCTTCTTACTTTAAGTCATCATCTTCTCCAACTCGATTGGATCTTCTTGGACCATCAACTTGATTGGATCTTCTTGGACCATCATCTCCTTTTGAAAACAAGGCAAAGTCCTAACACTATGCTGGGATGGCACAATGGGCATGTAAACCACATAAACTAACCAATTATTATGATTTACATCATAAAGCAAATAAGGACAATGATTTGGGCACTCTCCTTAATATTGCTCATTTTGGATCACTTGATACATAGCTAAGTTTTTGGTCATCATATGTTTTATTGGTATTATGCTTCCAGAAGATGATATTTTCTAAGATACATCATATCACCTCTTCTTTTTCAGCGCCCCCCCCCCCCCTCCCGCCGTAAGATGTTCATTGCATGTGCACATGTATGATTTCTTTCTTTCCTTCAGTCTCTTCTTTTATTTCCCTTTAGGCGTCGGTATTCTTTCTTTTTTACTTTTTTTTTTATTTGGATGATTGGTTTTTTTTTTTTTTTTTTTTTGGGGCGGGGGTGGGGTGGGTTGGGGGGGGGCGCTTGAGAGCGGCTAAGGGGCTGACAAATGTTATACAGTCACTTAGGCAGTGCATGTTTGCTTTCTTTCTTTCTTTTACTTCTTTCCTTTTTTGGATGTGTGCATGCACACAGGTGTGCCTTTGTTTGTTGTGTGTTGTCGGAGGGTTCCGCCCCCACCCCAACCCCCACCCCCCCCCCCCCCACGCCCCGTGCTTTTTGGGAGTGTGGTGATTGTTTTGGGGAGAGGGGAGAGAAGGGGGGATGAGATGTAGGGACTGAAAACTGAAATGTTTTCCTTCCAAGTAAAAGGAATGATAAGTTAGCCACTTTGGCATTTATTTCGACAGCCACAAGACATACCATGCCCCAGTACCCAGGGTTGTATACGCCAACACCGCCAGCTGGACAGATATTGGATCCTGCAGTGTCACAAAGTACTTCCATGCGAAGGGCAATCATATTACGGCTGAAACAAGAACTCCGATCAGTTAACACATTAATGAAAGTTTCATTCCCAATGATGGACCATGGATCAATATTTGATGGAGTGTTTGGCCCTCCAGCTTCAAAGCCTGAAAATGCAAGTTGTTAGGGCCTCAAAGAAAGGAGAAATGAATGAGCAATGAACACAGCTAAGTTGAAAATTACTCTGTTATGTATAAAGTAATCTCCACTTTAAAATGACCAAGGTGGTCAATCATTTGAAAATCTCAAATGCAGAACATGGCAATAATAGACCAAAGTCTGATTTTACCGGCAAACAAACAACAGAACTCATCAGCAAGTCTGATTACAATATTTCATGTTCTTTTATGAGTTTAATTCTAGTATGAACCTGAGTCTCAAATCATTTATGATCACTCCATACCAATAATTCCACTGAAATATCTGAAATGGATGGGTTTAATATTCAGAAACCCTTCCTTTTTGAAGGTTGCTTCCATTGGCAAAACAATCATGTGTCAGTGTTATGATTAAATGGGGGACCTGAACAGGAAATTTCTTGTGGTCCAGACGTATTTAATGCAATATGCAACAATGGTTCGCAAATTCATACAACAAATAGAGGCAACTGCAAATATGGATATAGAAGAAAAAAAAAACTTGATTTACATAAATTTAATTCATTCAAGCTTATGAATTATTAAGGGTTTGATCAGAAACTTTGCCTTGTTTTGTGAGTGATTATTCACGTCCATTATACAAGCTAATTTATATTACCAATGCCCATTTGATTTTATGTTTACTAATAATATACATCATCAATTTGGGGCACTCTACTGCACACCCATTACCATCAGAATCAGAATATTCTCGTTATGGGAGACCAGAGAAGAGGGCGTGAGAAGTAAACTTATTTTTTTCAACAAAGTTAAGCAAAGCAATGCATTCAAGTGATGTGAACTCCATATTTCTGGATTATTTTTTTCCTTTTTGCAGCATCTAAAATTTTACAATAATATTTAAACTATAAAACTGAATCTGATGCCCAAGTTTAAATGCAATTTAATTATTACCTCTATTACTGACAAGCTCTGCCCATATCCCACCAGCTCCTGCATGGTTGATTTCCTACAATCACAATAACAAGACAAAGAAAACAAGTTTAGTAATTATTGATTGAACTTTTTAAGCAATGATTTGAGTGAGTAATCAAACTATACAAAAGATATTAGTCCATAAAACATAATGTGGACTTATTAACTCGTCCATCAAAAATTAATAGAAACACACTGATCCACAAACCATTTCACTATAAACTTCAATAAGATGGTAGATCGAACTGGTTCCCAAATGATAAAGCCAAAAGAAATCTGTGAAACAATTCAAATGCCTTGTTTTCTATTTTGTAGTATGCAATAGGTAAGTACAGAAAGCTAATTATATGCAGCATATTTAGGTAATGATCAAATAAATGATTTATCACAAAGGGGAAATAAAAAACTGAAAATATCAACTGGGCTCAAAGCCACTGGGTGGAACATATAATATATCTCAATGAGTATAAATTCAAAAAGAATACTAAATGATTTTCGTTCCTGCAAAGTTTCAAGTGCATAATTTACAATTCAGTCCCTCTTAAACTTTTCAGCATCCTCAGATAATGCATAGCTCTTATTGGCTTTAATCGTTGAAAAAAAAATATGAATCTTTCACTATCAACAAGTAAGAAGTCTACAAAATTGATGAAACGGTAGAATAAAAAGAGGAAATATCAACATATCTGCAACAATCAATAACAGTGGTTCTCTTTCTGACCATAGTATGAAATATGAGGTGTCACAAACTTCTATGATTTTCAAGATGCTCATATATATGTGTGAGTGGGGGGGTTGGGGAGGAGGATGGTGTAAACACCACACACGTACACATACATACATAATATATATAGGGCGTGTTTGTTTCGCCGCAAAACGCAAGTCGTAAAACTTCTTTTCCATTTTCCGTTGTTTGTTTCGTGAAAAATAAGTTGCAAAATGCAACTCTCTTTTCCCACTTACAGTTGCTACAGTTAAATTTGTGGTCATGTAAATCTCACTTTTACACTCATATTTTCCCACTTACAGTTGCTACAGTTAATTTGTGGGTGAATACGACGTTCTGGATAAGAAGAAGGTGAAATTCAGTACTAATACTCACCGCTCAGAAGGTCTTTTTGGTTATGTTCACGTACGCTTTGGGGACCTGCTAAGACTGTATCGCTTGGAGGTCACAAGTACTTTGTCTCTTTTATTGATAATTTATCTAAGACATTGTTGGATATATCCTATGAGATAAAGGTGTGAAGCCATAGATATGTTGGTGAAGTGGAAAGGAATAATGGAGAAGCAGACAGGTAGGAAAATCAAGGAGCTACAAGTTGGTAATGTTAAAAGATACATGGACCTATTCCTACGATTTAGTCAGAACACTGGTATTGGTACTCACAGAAGGTATATGTGGGTTGGCTAAGGAGATAAACCGTTCCTTGTTGGAGAAGATTCGGTTATTGTTGTCTAATACACGATTAGACAAATCGTTTTGGGCTGAGGCGATTGTGTATGCTAGTCATCTCATAAATGGATTGTCATCGACTGCGCGATAGGAGGTAAAACTCAACTGGAAGTTTGGTCTGAAAAAGCTACTCAAGGTCATGATTTGCTGTAAGAATTTGAAAGTTCGGCCTACTTTTGTGTCAAAGATGGCATGGTGAATCCGTGAGCAAAGAGGTTTATGTTTTTAGGTGTCAAGAGAAATATGAAAGGCTACAGGTTATGGGACCCCGAAAATAAGAAAATCGTGTTGAGTTGACATGTCATGTTTGATGAGACTTCAGTGTTGAAGTCTACCGTCTCTCAGCAGGTGGAGAGGACGAAGACCAAGGAAGTATTGCAGCGGGTGAAGGTTGATGCTACTCTACCATCTCCAGTTGGTTCGGTATCAATGAAGACTTCATCGGATGTGACACCGGTGGAGATCATGTAGCCAGGGTTAATACTGAACAGGTTGAACACATTGATGAGAATGTTGAAGTGTTAGCAGCCATTGCAATTAAGATAAACCACGAAAGTGGGTGAAGAAGCATGAATCTCAAGCTTGTGACCGCGACAAGCTCAAGTTGAAGGCCGTTGTTCTCCATGACGGTAGTGAAGAGGTTCATATGACTCAGCCAGATATATTCGCTGCTGAAGATTCAGTCACAGGTACTTGAGCTTGATGGAGCTCATTTTCAATGAATTACGGTTGGCTTGATTTTTAGGCAAAGTACGTAGGCAGCCGTAAAGGCGCAGCCACATTTAGTGATGCAACCTGTGTGAAGCTGTTTTGATTCTCGAGAAGTTGATTGGGACTTGACGTAGAGGTGAAGAGTTGGACTTCACAAAGAGGTGAAGTGTTGTGGTCTCGATGAACAGTTGATCTTCTAGTGAGAAGATGGTTAAGCTTGCATAAGGAGGGTGTGCATCCAGTTTGTGAAGCCAATGATGGTGTTCGGTATGCTCTACTCAGACTTGTCGGACCGTCAGCTGAAAACATGTAAACTGAAGAGAGCCAGTCAGTTGGAGAGTCAGTGCTGGTTCATGATGGGTTCTTCTGAGATCATGAAGTTGCTGAATGGGAGACACGTTCGTTGATCGGCTCGTATGGTATTTCTCCTAAAATGAAGTGATGGGAACGCATATATGGTGCATTCTGTTTGAATAGCTGAGCTGAAGTTGGACGCAAAAAATTGATATTGGAGTTTGGTGAGAGTTGCAAGTGGCAACAACAAACTCAGTTCGGATCTATTGAGATCAGTAGAAATCAATTATACGTGTACTGGCGATTCGTTTGAAGGAACAGGTTTCGTCTGTTGCACAAGCCGAGATCGTGTGTCGATTTCGTCGAGATCATATGTCGATTTCGCCAGATGATATATAAAGTTCGTTAGAGTTCGGCTCAGATTTTGAAAATTTTCGCCAGGTAGGGATTGTAGAGATAGAGAGGAGATAGAGAAAGATAGCACAGATATCGAAAGACAAAGGGAGCGAACAGCGCATTGAAGCAGGCCAGGAAAGCACCCGGTCGACCGCACGGTCGACCGGTGGAGAAGGCAGGTCGACCGGTGTGCACGACGTGCACAGGCGTAGAACGGTCGACCGCGCGGTCGACCGTGGCTAAAGAGCAGTCAACCGCCCGGTCGACCGACTATATAATGGTTGCTCTCTGTTGGTGACGGTCGACCGGGCCTGTCGATCGAGGCATAGGTCGGTCGACCGACAGACGCGTTTCTGCTGTCCTTTCTAGATTCAGATTCTTTTTCTGTTTAGAATCGAATTCAATCAGGGTTTCCTAAAACCCTAGGACTCTGTGGTTATAAATAAGGGCTAGAGCCCTCATGTATTACATCCCTAAAAATACCTGAGAGTATTCCTCTTGTATTAGTTTGTATTAATTGTTGAATCAATAAAATCCCCCCTCCTTATCCTAAGGACGTAGGCAAATTGCAGAACATCGTTAAATACTGTGTTGATTGCTTTTCTCTATTATTCTCTGTTCTTGTCGTGTTGGGTACATCTCCAGTTGCATCAGTCTCCGTTTGGTGGATTCCTTAGAGAGATTGTTGTCAAGGGCGCGCGCAACACAATAGCCATTGGATTAGCTTTTGGGTGGTTGAGATTAGATTCGGAGGAAATAAAATTAAAACCCAAAAACTAAATTAATCAACCCAAACACTAACGTTAACCAGCCAAAACATAAACAGACGACTCATGTGCTCCCTCCTCATCTTCTCATCTAAGCCAGTTGTCTCACTTGTATGTGTGTGTAACACACACACACACACACACACACACACACACACACACACACACCCTAAATATATTTTCCAGAATATTTCTGTCAAATTTAAAATCTACTATTTCCCCAAAGATAGCAAAGAAGAGAACAAATAACATACATGCATATGTGCAACACTCACCTCAAAAAGATACCAAACAGATATTCAGATATCTCCCTCCCTGATTGCGGCGATGCATCTACCGTGAGGACTGCTGTCTGATTTGCTTTCAAATTATGAGCAGAACTTTGATATGAAGCCAATATCAGAAACAGAGCATAAAACAAGGCACAAGAAGTTGTCCTCCGAAGACCCATTGTCTTCTGCTCACATATCATCGCAGAAACCACTAGAGAAAGGGATATATAAAATAAAAATTTCAGAAGACATAACAGGAGAGAAATATAGTACAAGGACATAAAAAAAGAAAGCAATCAACTAACAGATGTTTCCAAATAATAAAAGAAAATAAACATTATCATATCAATGCAAATTTATATGCAATTAAATATTCAGCATGGATTAGTCTTCATTGAACTATACTTCAACAGAACTGTAGCAATGCACCATTAAACCACCATTACACTAAAATATAAACAAGAAGAGATCGGAAACATGTTCTGTTTTGCTCTTGGTTTTATATACTACTCATACACCGAACAGAAAATCAATGTTCTTTTTCTTTTCAGGGCTTAATCAGGTAGATTTTTTCCATTTTCCTACTGGCCTTCTAGGATTCGTGCTCTCGTACAAGTCGTATTTTTTTATTTTAAACTCTCAATGTAGCCTTGTGCTAGATAGCTAACCCCATTCTTACAGGGGAATGTTTAAATGACTCCATTCTTATAAGAAAAGATTGAAATCACGTTAGACTGAAATTAACTAGACCCAAGTTAAGAATTGGATGGAAATTGATAACGTGTCCTGATTTAAAATAACTAACGTGATTTGGGGGATTAAATAGCAATTCACATGAACCGGAGGAATATTTTCAAATAACCCATTTTTAGGGGACTGATATTTAAAAAACCCAAACATATAACCAACATTATCGAAGGAAACTTTCACCCCAGTATATAAGGACCGACCAAATGACCAATTAGAAGACTGAAATTAAAAGCTACGCAAACACATCATATAAATCAGAATTGTCATGCCAAATTTTCTCATGCATCGCACTGTAGAAGTGATCATATATGTCTACAGAAACAGAATTACATCAGAAACAAGGGAACCAAGATCACTGGAGCATTAACTCAAACAGGTAATGAGCATATCACCAAACCCACAAAAATTTCCAGAATTTGATCTCAAGATCAAAAGGGTTGGTTCAAATGAAAGCCTTACCAATCCCAATTGGGTGTAGAGCAATCCGGTTCAAAATTAGAGCAGAACCAGATGAAGATTGAAGTGTGTGTTTAATTGTTTGATGAGGGGCATTTATAGAGGGGAAATGAGCGGGTGATGGATTTCTTGAAGGGATGTCTGTCTGCAGGAAATCATGCCAGTCTCACGGGGGGGGAGAGTAGAGAGAGGAGAGTGATGCCGACGTGGAGATTCATCGCTTTCGATGAGATCTCTGCCGTTGGATGAGAATCCAGCGGTGGGGGAGAGAGATGGGTCCCCCCGCCGGCTTGCTCGCTCGCTCGCTCGATCCTCCTTGCTTTGCTTGCAAGGATCGTTTCGTTGAGCCGCGTGTGTGGGGTGGAACCCTTCGCAGCCGCAGCAACAAGGATTAATTATCTCTTTATTTTATTTTATTATTTATTGAACTGATAAGGGCAAGTTTTTGAATAAATACATTTAATATTTAACTTTAAAAATCAACCTGTCTCAAATTTATTTTCAAAAATCGATTTCTGACAGGTCACATAGGTGGTTGGTCGTTTCTCCCCGCCAGCGTGGGGGCTCCATCGGCAGGCAGTTGTCAATTCTTAGTCTGATGTTGGCAACCCCAGACCTAGTGTTTTTTTTAGCTTTTTCTTCTTGGTCCGAGATAAAGAAGAAGAAGAAGACTTATTTGTGCAAAGATCAGATACTATTAGTTATGATTTTTGGTTGTATATATATACACATATTGGTCACATGTTTACACTGATTTAGGAGATATAATAGGAAAACATGACTGAGAGAAAGAATGAGAAACACATGGTGCATGAATCCCATGAGTCCCATGTGTTCCTATAATCATGGAGAGGTTTTAGGATCTGGTTGATTTCATGAGGGGTATCTTTCACATGGATCACATGTTTCACATGAGTCACGTGTTGTCATTGATATCTCTAACACCCCCCCCTCCCGCGCAAGCGAAGCTGCTTCGAAAGAACCGAGAGCTTGTTCTTCAGCATAGAAAACCTTAATGAGCTCAAAGGCTTGGTAAGGATGTCTGCTAGTTGGTCTTTAGTGCTGACAAACCGAACATCTAGGATTCCATTGGCAACATAGTCCGTCACAATGAATGTCGATCTCAACATGTTTGGAGCAGGAGTGACGAATAGGATTGATCGAGAGATATGTTGCATCAAGGTTGTCACAGAGAACTATCGAGGGAGATTGCGGAACTCCAAGCTCACGAAGTAATCACTGCAACAAAACGACCTCTGCTGCAGCAGCATGGCCACGCCCCTATACTCTGCCTCAGTGCTATATCGTGCCACAGCGCACTGCTTCTTCGAGCTCCAAGAAATGAGATTTGTACCAAGAAAGACACAATAGCCACTGGAAGATTTCGATCATCGATCGACCCTGCCCAATCTGCATCAGTGTAAGCAGTATGTTGTACAGAAGAATGACAAGAGAGAAAAAGGCCATGTTGAATGGTAGATTTAAGGTAACAGAGGATCCCTTTTACAGCGCTCCAATTCTCATCGGTTGGAGTTTGCATGAACTAAGCGACCTTGTTCACCGAGAAGGTAATATCGGGTATGGTAAAGCTTAGGTATTGTAGAGACCCAACAGTACTTCGATAGATAAAAGGGTCAGAGAGAGACTTGCCAACAATCTTGGAGAGCTTACAGGTAGTGGCCATAGGCGAGCTAATAGGCTTGACATCATCCATCTTGAGTCGGAGAAGCAAGTCACGGATGTACTTCTGTTGAGAGAGAAATAGACCTGAGGGTGTACGGTGACACTTCACGCTCAAGAAATAGTGCAGTGGGCCGAGGTCTTTTAATGAGAACTCCTGGTCTAGTTCTTGAATAAGATAAGTGACAGCCCATGATCATTACTGTTGGCCCAATGGCCTTCCACTCTAGTTTTGATGATGATCACACTCATGTAGTTATGTTTACTAATATTCTTGTGTTTCTAAGTTTCAGATCATTAACAGGATATTAGGTTGGTGATTAGCTTCAACAAGATGATTAGAAGCTATTCATGATGATTCCGGTGCCAAAGCTTAAAGATAACCTTTGCACTTGGAGAATCACGGAGTTTGGACCGAGTTTACTTGAAGATGAAGATCGTCAAGAAGACTTAGGTATCTAGTTTAGAGTTTGTGTTTTAGATCCATATTTGTAAAGCTTAGTTTAGTTGATATGCTCAAGTGCACAAAACACACACGTTTCATGATTTGGTTTTTGGTTTTCATGAATAATAGATCAAAACAAGTTTACCTTATACCTATGTATATTAGATATGTTCTAGATATACATACATGCTTTAAACTTGCTAGACAAACTTATTTTGACTATCCTATTCATGTTTTGGAAAATTCTAGTTTGATAAAATACAAGTTTTGTTTTTGATAAAATTGGCAAGACACAAAAATGAATTGATATGATTGATATATGTCTTGAAATTTTTATCACAAGTTTGGTTATCAAAGTAAAATGATAAAACAAGTTTTAGAGAAAAACATATTTTTAGAAAAAACATTTTTATTGTGATTAAAACTATTTTTTAGATTTACTGTGAATTTATGGGATTTTTATTGAGTGAAAAGACCTATTTTCAAATCCCGTATCTGTGCAGAACTGAGGACTGGCTGACAGGCCAAGTCGGTCGACCGGACCGGTCGACCGCACCATAGGCCGTCGACCGGGACGGTCGACCGACGTGCACAAGTCTGTGCACGTTTTGGAGTCTCTGGGACGGTCGACCGGGCCGGTCGACCGAGATGAAAGTTCTGCTCTCAGGATGTTTCAGTCGACCGGGCCGGTCGACCGCTATTGCCCAACGGTCACATTTTTGACCGTTGGCGGTCGACCGGGCCGGTCGACCGATGCCTGTCAGAGCTGCCAGCTCAGCCTAACGGCTAGTTTTGTATAGGGGCTATATAAACCCCATCTCTTTGGGGATTTTGGCCAAGTTTTTTAAGAGAAAAATTTTCAGTTTTCTGAAGTGTTTTAAAAGAGTTTTAAAAAGAGTTTTTGGGCTTTAAACTTCTCATCTCTATTTGTTTTGGTTTTTGGAAAATCAAAGAAAACTAGGTTTTGGGATTTTGATTTGGTATTTCATTTTCTATCATATACAAGAGATTTCCCAAGTAGTTTTTCTTTGTTGCTTGTTTCCAAAAACACTTTGATTCCACACTTGAGCTATATCTTCTATCCTAAACTATTAGGATCTTTGTTTTGTGGAAAAAGAAAGAAAAAGAGAGTTTGTGGTTTTGGAACCACTTGTTGTAAACCCTCCTTCATTTGTTGTATCCCTCTTCGGTAGAGGTGATCGGAGTGGTATTGGTTTGCTCCCTCTTCGGTAGAGGTGTGTGGATTGGTTGTTGTATTTGGCTACGGGCCTAACCCCTCGGTTGTGAGGAGGTTGTTGTTGAGAGAGGAGTTTGGTACTCCTAGTGTTGTAAGAAATCCTCTTCGGTAGAGGTTCCCTCGGTGGGAGTTGAGATAGTGGAAATCCTACACGGTGGTGTAGGCGGGGATGTAGAGCAAGGTGCTCGAACCTCGAAACAAATCTTGGTGTTTGCGTATTGATCCATTGTCTCTCTAACTCTCTCTCTTATATTTGTGCAAAGCATCATTTCATATCATATCATATTTGCTTGTGTTGTGCATATTTCACATTGCCTTGCATTTATTCATATTGCTATTCATTCTTATATGCTTGGCTTGATTGTGTGTATTTCATATTGCTTGGATTGCTTGTGTGTGTGTGCCTAACTTATACTCATCCAACAGAGCTTCACATAGCACCTCAACCCATTTCAAGGGGAATCAAGGGGAGTTAGTCCAGAGCCTCGAAAGGGGAATTCGGCTACACTTGTTGTATTGTATTAGTTTGTGCATAATTTGCATTAGCTTCCGCATTTAGCGCACTTAGTTTGCATTTAGTTTCTTAGATTAGCACTTACACCTATTCACCCCCCCTCTAGGTGTTTTTCAATTACCTGTGATGATGATGTCGTCCACATATATAAGAACCAGAAGAAGATCTGTCCCGACCCGTCGGAGGAAGAGAGACATATCGGACTTAGAGCCCACAAAGCCTAATGTAACTAGATAACTGCTGAGGCGAGAAAATCAGGCCCGTGGAGCCTGTTTGAGGTCATAGATACTGCATGAAGCTTGCATACATGATTGGGATGAGCAGGATTGATGAACCCCGAAGGTTGTTCCATGTAGACCGTCTCAGTAAGAAAACCCTGCAAAAATGCATTATTCACATCCAACTGTCGAATGACCATCCCTTGGAGACGGCCAGACTGCACATGGTACGGACAGTGGTCGATTTGATGACCGAACTGAATGTCTCATCATAGTCTAGTCCTGATTGTTGATGAAAATTCTTGGCCACCAGGCGGGCCTTATACCTGTCAATAGAACCATCAGATTTATGTTTTAACTTGAAAACCCATTTGCAACCAACCAGATTCATGGTAGGGTGGTATGGCACAAGGGACCAGGTTAAGCAAGGCATTCATCTCAGTGTCCATTGCCTGGCGCCACTTGGGATCTTTAGAAGCTTGCGTTAAACATGTGGGTTCGACAGGAGTGGTGGCCAAGTCGACCATGAGACAGGTAGGCATGAGATACCGGGTGGCTAGCCAGACTTTTGGTGTTCTGATGTTATCCTGTGTTCTGGTAACCATAGGTGGGTCCTGGTAGGAGGGGGACTGTGAGAGCCTGAGGATGAGGACGATGAGAAGGACTCATCGACGGGTGCTAGTGGAGGTGGTAGAGAAGGAGTATGTGATGGAGGTGATAGTGAAGGAGGAGGAGAGTCAATGGTGAGGCTCGCATGAGAAGAGGAAACTGGAACAATGGAAGGTAACAGAGGCATGGAGATGGGGATCAGTGATGAAAGCGTGGGAGTAGGGGGAGAGAAGGAGGGCAGAGGAGAATGAAAAGGAAAGGAAGATTCGCCGACACAACATCCCGAGAGATGTAAATACGACCAGAGGGGACATGCAAATATTGATAACCTTTATACGAAGTCTTTGGCCCAGAGGCCTTCCACTCTAGTTTTGATGATAATTACTCATGTAGTTATGTTTACTAATAATCTTGTGATTTTAGTTTCAGATCATTTAGTAAGATATTAGTTGGTGATTGCTTCAAAAAGAGATGGTTTGGAAGCCTCACATGGTGATTGCAGAGCCCGAGCATCAAGATCATACATAGACTCGCCGTGAATCACGATTTGGATCAAGTCGACTTGAAGATTGAAGATCGTCAAGAAGACTTAGGTATTCTAGTTTAGTTTAGTGTGTTTTAGATCCATGTGTAAAGATTAGATAGTGTGATATGCTCAAGTGCACAACCACACGTTTTATGGATTTTGTTTTCATGAATAGTTTAGATCAAAACAAGTTTAAATGGTTTTTATGTATATTAGATGTGTTCGATATACATACATGCTTCATATTTTAGACAAACTTATTTTGATATGCCTATTCATGAGTTTTAGGAAAAAATCAGATTTCCTTATTGAAAAATCCAAGTTTGGTAAAATACAGTTTTTGATTTTTGGTAAAAATGATAAGACACAAAAATGGTTTCAAATGTTTGAAATTTGTGTTGAAATTTTAACACAAGTTTATATATCAATGTAAAATGATAAACCTATTTTTGTGGATTTTTAGAAGTTTTATGGGATTTTTAATAATATTTTTAAACCCAGTTTCTGACTCAGAACAGTGCTAACAGGCTCTGGCGGTCGACCACTCCGGTCGACCGGACTCCAGAGTCGACCGACCGGGTCGGTCGACCGACGTGCACAGACCTGTGCACGTTTGGCCAGACACTTGGGCGGTCGGCCGTTACGGTCGACCGGCCAGAGAGCTTTGCTCTCTGGAAATTTTCGGTCGACCGGTCGGTCGACCGTTGGCTCCCAACGGTCATAAATATGACCGTTGGCGGTCGACCGCCAGCCGCTTTTGGCTGAGAATTCAGCCAACGGCTAGTTTTAGGGTTTGGCCTATATAAACCCCATTTCTTTGGGATTTTGGCTAAGATTTTTAAGAGCAAAATTTCCTTATTCTCTGATTTATAAAACAAGTTTTCAAAAGTGTTTAAGAGCCAAAAGATCTATCTTTATATTGTTTTAGGTTTTTGGAAAATCAAAGGAAATAGAATTTTGGGAGATTCGTATTTGTTCTTCATTTCCATTATCTTCAAGAGTTTTCCCAAGATTATTTCTTTGAGTTTTTGTTTTTCAACACCTAGTTTTTTCACACTTGAGCTATATCTTCTATCCTATCTATTTAGGATCTTTTGTTTATGGGAAAAGGATTTGGTTTGTGGTTGAGATATACCGCTTGTTGTAAAAACCCCTTTGTTGTTTGCTCCCTCTTGGTAGAGGTTGAGATTGTTAGTTTGCTCCCTCTAGTGAGAGGTGGAGTTTGGTTTTTGTATCCCTCTTCAGTAGAGGTGATTTGTGGTTGTTTGGCTACGGGACTAATCCCTTTTCGGTAGAGGTGGATTGTGATTGTATTGCCTCGGTGGCATTGTATTGGTTGAGAGAGGAGTTCGGTACTCCTAGTGGATTAGAAATCCTTCTCGGTGAAGGCGGGGACGTAGAGCTAGGGGCTCGAACCTCGAAACACATCTTTGTCTTTGCGTTTGATCCATTGACTCTCAACTCTCTCTTTTTTTTGTGTTATGCATTGCATCATTCATATCATCATATCTTGTTTGCTTGTGTTATACCTTGCATTTATTCACATTGCTATTTCATTTATATGCTTGGTTTTTTTGTGTGTGCCTCACTTGTACTTAACCATGAGAGCTTCATATAGCACCTCAACCCTTATCTAGGGGAATCAAGAGGAGTTAGTCCAGAGCCCTTCACGGGGAATTCGGCTACACTCGTTGGTTGTATTAAGTGTGTTGCAAATTTATTTTAGCTTCCGCATTTAGTTTCTAGATTAGCATTATCACCTATTCACCCCTCTAGGTGATTTACAATTGGTATCAGAGCCTACGCTCCTAATACTTTAGGTTTAACCACCAAGGAGTGAGATCCTGTTTGCTAATCTACATTTACTTTTGCACATACATTTGTTTGCACACACCCATGGATTGCTTTTCACCTCCCATGTTCGATGTCTCCAACATTGACACATGGAAATATAGGATGTCCATGTATTTGAAGACCCTAGGTTTGCATGTTTTCCTTGCCGCTACCAAGAAATGCTATCTTGGTAATAGCAATCATATAGGGACCAATGCACAAACCCTTGAGGCTATTAGAAGCATGCTTAATAAAGAATATCTTATGCATGTTTCTAACATTGATTCCGCCTTTGCAGTGTGGAACAAGTTGACAACCACACCACCTCCAAGCTTCAATTGCCAATCCAACAAGAGGAGGAATCTAGTAGGGAACCCGAGTCACAATGCTTCATATCCAAGGAATGACTCCCTTGAGGTACATTCGGATACTCAACTAGATAATGCTAGTTCTTCAAGTAATGAATATGTTGATGCCAATGCTTTGAATGAAGAACTATCTATTGTTTGTGAAAAATTATTGAAAAAGAAAAGTCTAGGCCTTAACAATGAAAATAAAAATTTGATTTTTAGACTTGACATTGTTTTGCAAGAGAAAGCGGAGATTTCTAATGAGAGGGATTCATTGAAATCTCAAGTAGACCTTGCTCTAAAAGAAAATGAATTTTTAAAATCTAAAAATGATTGCAATGTTGTTTTGAAGAAAAATGAAAAATTATCTTCAAAAGTTGAACTTGTTTTAAAAGAAAATGATTCTTTGAAAATTAAGATTACTTCAATTTCTAAAGATTTGGATGCTTGTTTAAAGAAAAATGAATCTTTGAAAATTAATATTGATTCACATGTTTGCCATGCTAGTGTAGCTTCTTCGTCTAATCTACCTATTGCATGCCACACTTCTTCTTTAATTAAAAATGATATATTCATGCTTAAGAAGAGTGTAGATTGGTTGGGCTCCACTTTGAGCCATTGTGTTTCTAGTCATACACGTTTGGAATCCATGTTTCAAAAGAAACAAATTCCATCTTTGCATGCACACCATCCACGGCATTACACATGCTTCTCACGGTCACCACCATCACACCATGTATGCTCATGTGTACACTTGTATACATTGTGGACGTAAGGGCCACCTTGCTAAATTTTGTTATGATCGTATACATGATGTTAATTTAGCAACTAATTTTGTTTGGGTTAGGAAAGAGACTAACCCCTATGGACCCAAAAGAGTATGGGTACCAAACACCACCCCTATTTTATTTGATGTAGGTGTGGGCTCTCACATGACGTGAGAGTATCGGTACCTTGAGGTGGATGCTTTCCGAGCTTAAGGATTACTTTTTGGATGCATCACTTTCAAGGGATGTTTGGTGGGAGGACCACCTTGGTTGGGAGTACTAGAGAGGTGCCTTCATCGGTTTTGGTATCGATCTCTAACTCCCGTTTATGTTTGCATGCTTATTATGACTTTCATTTGTAGCATGTCTGTTTTATTGGTCATTATACTTATGCCATGTTTATTAGATTAGTGACATACATGTATAGTATTTGAGACACCCATGTTGATATGGACTATTATTTTTGTGTTCTCACCATAGTTTAGCTATCATGTACATCATGAATCTAATGCATGTGTATTTGACATAATAATCATATAAGTTTTTGTTTTGATGCTTCATGATTTTGAATATATGTTTAAATGTTAGTTTTCATTAAGATTAGGATTTATACTTGTACATATAGTGGGTCACAAATAAATTTATATATGTTTGAGCTTGAACGATTATTTGTACCCATTAGATGTGCTAGTATAGTCTAGTTTTGATGATTCATGCATTTGACTTGTATTCATATTTTATCCATGATTTACATGTGTTTATGTTTAACTTCATGTATATGTCTATCTTGTCCAAACTAATGTCTATACATATACATCCTTTGAGCCACGTGCCTTCATGCATATACATTTGTGAACTCGTTATGTTTTGGATATGTATGTATACTTAGTTTGTACTTGACATACATATGCCTTGAAGAATTCTAGTTTTCATGTTTTCATGTTTAAAGGAATTCAAATGAGCTTAATTGAATACTTTCACGATCATGTTCTTCACATTGTATTTGTACACTCACTTTTCTAGTTTACTCATGTTTTGTTTTCATGAGTCATATTCATGCTTCATTGATTATGAGTGTTGACTATTTTGTGAATTTCATGTTCTATGAAAAATAATTTGTTTTTATTCCTTACTTGAAGGATTTCGTACTAGGTTACAAATTTTTTCTTTTAATTAGTTCGTATTCTTCAATATGGTAGAGTTTTTCAAACATACACTATTTTTCAAATCTAGTTTTGAAAACCCCTATCTTTTAAGGGTGGTTGGATGGGAGATCATGCTCATGTATGCTTTATAGTGAAAATCATTTTAAACTTGAATATGGTTGGGAGGCTAGTATATGAGATATACACTTGAGATTATTGTTATTTCAATTGGTATCATTGGATTCTTTCAATTGGTATCAATATTGACATTTTTATATACTCATATATTGTTTTTGTGTATGTATGCTTTCAATTGGTATCATCTATTTTGATTGGTACTCATTTTTCATACACTTAGTTGGTATTTCATAAAGGGGGAGAAAATTTGATTGTATCTTTCAATTGGTATTTGGTTTACCATTGGTTTGTATTCCATTCCCTTACTTTATGATAAAAAAAATAATAATTTCAATTTGATATCATATGTTTTAAATGACAAATACTTATAATTGGTATCATATTTTTATTTTGGTATCAATTGTTTATGTTATTGGTATCAAGATGTTTATTTGAATGTTTTCAATTGGTATCAAGATTTTTATGTGTTTTTCTCAAAAATTGGTATCAATGCTTTTATATGTTCACTTTCAATTGGTATCAAGATGCTACTTTGACATATTTTTAACTTGGTATCTTAATTGATTGTCACCCCTTATTTACATCATCTGTGTTTTAGACAAAAAGGGGAGAACATTATTTTATTTGCTTTTAATCCTTTATTGATTCTTTGTTTCAAACAAAAAGGGGGAGAAGAATTTATTGATTTGTTTTTACTTTGACCCTTTGTTGATGATTGACAAAAGGGGGAGAGGTATTGGTTTATATGCATGTTTTTGTATGCATGTTTTGTTTATCAAAAAAATGTTGATAATATTGTTTGTGTTTATGTTTATTGGTATCAAGAGCATGTTTTTGAAGATTTATTTTTTATGCATGATTGATGCATATTCATATTTAGTATTTATTGCATATATTTATTGTTTAATGCTATGCATGAGTTAAGGGGAGCTTCTTTGAAGCTTAACTTTAATCCATACATATATAACTCCATGAGTTTTGTCATCATAAAAAAGGGGAGATTGTTGGCCCAGAGGCCTTCCACTCTAGTTTTGATGATGATTAACTCATGTAGTTATGTTTACTAATAATCTTGTGATCTTAGTTTCAGATCATTTAGCAAGATATTAGTTGGTGATTGCTTCAAAAAGAGATGGTTTGGAAGCTTTCACATGGTGATTCTAAAGCCCGAGCATCAAGATCATACATAGACTCGCTCGTGGATCACGGTTTGGAGCAAGTCGACTTGAAGATTGAAGATCGTCAAGAAGACTTAGGTATCCTAGTTAGTTTAGTGTGTTTTAGATCCATGTGTAAAGATTAGATAGTGTGATATGCTCAAGTGCACAACACACACGTTTTATGGATTTTGGTTTTTATGAATAGTTTAGATCAAAACAAGTTTAAATGATTTTTATGTATATTAGATGTGTTTGATATACATACATGGTTCATATTTTAGACAAACTTATTTTGATATGCCTATTCATGAGTTTTAGGAAAAATCAGTTTTTTTTATTGAAAATCCAAGTTTGATAAAATACAGTTTTGGTAAAAAATGATAAGACACAAAAATGGTTTCAAATGTTTGAAATTTGTGTTGAAATTTTTAACACAAGTTTATATATCAATGTAAAATGACAAACCTATTTTGTGGATTTTTAGAAGTTTTATGGGATTTTTAATAATATTTTTAAACCCAGTTTCTGACTCAGAACAGTGCCTGACAGGCTCTGGCGGTCGACCGCTCCGGTCGACCGACTCCAGAGTCGACCGACCGGGTCAGTCGACCGACGTGCACAGACCTGTGCACGTTTGGCCAGACATTTGGGCGGTTGACCGTTACGGTCGACCGGCCAGAGAGCTTTGCTCTCTGGAAATTTTCGGTCGACCGGCCAGTCGACCGCTGGCTCCCAACGGTCATAAATATGACCGTTGGCGGTCGACCGGGCGGTCGACTGCCAACCGCTTTGGCTGAGAATTCAGCCAACGGCTAGTTTTAGGGTTTTGCCTATATAAACCCCATTTCTTTGAGATTTTGGCTAAGATTTTTAAGAGCAAAAATTTCCCTATTCTCTGGTTATAAAACAAGTTTTCAAAAGTGTTTAAGAGCCAAAAGATCTATCTTTATATTATTTTAGGTTTTTGGAAAAATCAAAGGAAATAGAATTTGGGAGATTTGTGTTTGTTCTTCATTTCCATTATTTTCAAGAGTTTTTTCAAGATTATTTCTTTGAGTTTTTATTTTCCAAACACCTAGTTTTTCCACACTTGAGCTATATCTTCTATCCTATCTATTTAGGATCTTTTATTTGTGGGAAAAGGATTTGGTTTGTGGTTGATGAAAAACACCTAGAGGGGGGGGTGAATAGGTGTAAGTGCTAATCTAGGAAACTAAATGCAAAACTATGTGCGCTAAATGCGGAAGCTAATGCAAATCTTGCAACACACTTAATACAATCAACAAGTGTAGCCGAATTCCCCTTGCGAGGCTCTGGACTAACTCCTCTTGATTCCCCTTGAATGGGTTGAGGTGCTATGTGAAGCTCTTGTTGATTAGGTACAAGTGAGGTACACACACAAGCAAGCCAAGCATATAATGGATATACAACAATATAAAAGATGCAAGGCAACACAAGCAATATGATATAAATGATATGGCAATAAGAATGATGCTTTGCACAATGTAAGAGAGTAGAGTTGAGAGAAATTGGATCAAACGCTAACACAAAGATTTGTTTCGAGGTTCGAGTACCCAACTCTACATCCCCGCCTACACCACCGTGTAGGATTTCCACTATCTCAACTCCCACCGAGGGAACCTCTACCAAAGAGGATTTCTTACAACTCTAGGAGTACCGAACTCCTCTCTCAAACAACAACCTCCTCACAACCGAGGGGTTAGGCCCGTAGCCAATACAACAACCAACACCTCTACCGAAGAGGTCTAACAAACCAATCAATCACCTCTACCGAAGAGGGATCCAAACCAACAACCCAATACAACAATCTCCACCTCTACCAAAGAGGGAGCAACTCAAGAAATCAAGGGTTTACAACAAGTGGTATATTTCAACCACAAACCTCTTTCCTTTTTCTTTTTCCACAAAAACAGGATCCTAATAGTTTAGGATAGAAGATATAGCTCAAGTGTGGAATCAAAGTGTTTTTGGAAACAAGCAACAAAGAAAAACTACTTGGAAATCTCTTGTATATGATAGAAAATGAAATACCAAATCAAAATCCCAAAACCTAGTTTTCTTTGATTTTCCAAAAACCCAAAACAAATAAAGATGAGAAGTTTTTAAGCCCCAAAAACTCTTTTTAAAACTCTTTTAAACACTTCAGAAAACTGGAAATTTTTCTCTTAGAAACTTGGCCAAAATCCCCAAAGAGATGGGGTTTATATAGCCCCTATACAAAACTAACCGTTAGGCTGATGTGGCAGCCTGACAGGCCACCGTCGACCGGTCCGGTCGACCGCCAACGGTCAGAATTATGACCGTTGGGCAACTGCGGTCGACCGGCCCGGTCGACCCAGAAAACCCGAGAGCAGAGCTCTGAACTCGGTCGACCGTCACGGTCGACCGTGTCTGTGCCTAACAGACGTGCACGTCTGTGCACGTCGGTCGATCCGAACGGTCGACCGGCCCTTGGTGCGGTCGACCGTCAGGGTCGACCGACCAGCCTGTCAGCACAAAATAAGGTCAGAAAATTGGGAAAATATTTTATAAAAATCTTTTATCTCTTTTAAAAATACCATAAAAATTGTTTTATCATTTTATATTGAAACTCAAACATGTGATAAAAATTTCAAGACAATATATCAACATATCAATCATTTTTGTGTCTTGCCAATTTTATCAAAAAAACAAAACTTGTATTTTGTCAAACTTGATTTTTCCAAAACATGAATAGGATAGTCAAAATAAGTTTGTCTAGCAAGTTTAAATCATGTATGTATATCTAGACCATATCTAATATACATAGGTATAAAGTAAACTTGTTTTGATCTATTATTCATGAAAACCAAGAACCAAATCATGAAACGTGTGTGTTTTGTGTTCACTTGAGCATATCAACTAAACTAAGCTTTACAAACGGATCTAAAACTCTATCTAAAGTAGGATACCTAAGTCTTCTTGTCGATCTTCCATCTTCAAGTAGACTCGATCCCAAACGCGTGATCCTCCAAGTGCAAGGTATGATCTTTAGCTTTGGCACCGGAATCAACATGGAAAGCTTCTAAACTCCTTGTTGAAGCTAATCACCAACTATTATCCTGTTAATGATCTGAAACTTAGAAACACAAGAATATTAGTAAACATAACTACATGAGTTAATCATCATCAAAACTAGAGTGGAAGGCCATTGGGCCAACAATCTCCCCCTTTTGATGATGACAAAACTCATGGAGTTATATATGCATGGATTAAAGATAAGCTTCAAGGAAGCTCCCCCTTAACTCATGCATAAGGATAAACAATAAATATATGCAATGAATATTAAACATGAAACATGCATATGCATAAACAATAAATGGTTCTAGATATCAAATGGAATATTCAAAACAAAATAAGCTCTAGATACCAATTACAAAGCAAACTCTATAAATCAATTAAACTTAGTATTCTTGAGATTCTTGAGATTAAAACATAATATATGCATAAACATAAGCATGCATATAAAACTTCATAATCTTTCTCCCCCTTTTTGTCAATCATCAACAAAGGGGTAATCAAAACCATAAATAAAACGAGGGGTAAAAATCTTTCTTCCCCTTTATGTCAAACAAAAACAATAAAAGACAATGTTCTCCCCCTTTTTGTCTAAAACAAAAACAAAGTCAATAAGGGGTGACTTTAAAAACATGATATCAATTGAAAATATGTCAATGAAGCATCTTGATACCAAAAGAAAATAAACAAGGATAATAAGTGTTATATGCTATATACATTCATGAAGAGGAAGACGCTAAGTTAGATTCCCTACACATATGCATTACATGAAGGAGGGAAGTTAAGCCCTAATTCACATAACACACATTATGTAATGAATAAGAGGAGATGTGAAGCTCCCCCTACACACGTGTACCACATAAAGAAGAGATGTGAAGCTCTTCAATACACAATACACTCAACATGAATCTATATGAAGAGATGTTAGCTCTCCTTGCATATAAGCAATACAAATCAAAACTTTGAATATTTTCTTTAAACAAATTTTGGAAATACCAATTGTAATTAAACATAAGTCTTGAATTCTTAAACACGAATCTTGAAACCAAACAAATTTTGAATTTTCTTAAATATGATACCAATAGTAAATATTTTACCAATTGAAAAGATTTTACATAGAAACATTGATACAATTGTAAGAATTGTTCATTTTAAAACATATAAACAAATTTGATGTTGATATCATATGTTTAAAATAACAACTTTTAATCATAAAGTGTGGGAGTACAAATACCAATTGAAATACAAAATCAAATTTTCTCCCCCTTTATGAAATACAAAACTAAAATATGCATAGTCTTGATACCAATTTAAAAGTAATCAATTGAAACAAAAGTGAAACTCAAGGTGTTGGGTCATGCTAGAGCTTGAGTAAACAAAAACTAAAATTTGTGATTTTTTTTTTTGAACACAAATAAAACATATATGTATGAAAATTTAGATACCAATAGAAATTGATACCATTGAAATTGAAGCATACATACATAAACAAATATATGAGTATACCAAAAATGTCAAAATGATACCAATTGAAAGAGTTCAATGATACCAATTGAATCAACAATAATAATCAAGTGTATATCTCATATAATCTACCACCCAATCATGGTTCAAGTTTTAAATGATTTTCAATATAAGGCATACATGAACATGATCTCCCATCCAACCTCCTTTATGGGTAGGGGTTTTCAAAAATAGATTTGAAAATGTAGTTTTGTTTGAAAATCACTACCATAGTGAAGAATACCGTAACTAGTTAAATGGAAAATCTTTTAGACTAGTACGAAATCCTTCAAGCAAGGAATAAAAATAAAAAAAAATGTTTTTCATGAAATAAGAAATCCATATGAAAATCAACACTCTAATCCAATTAAGCACAATTTTGACTCATGAAAACAAAACATGAGCAAGCAAAAAAAATGAGTGTACATATAAGTGTGAATATCATAATCATGAAATTTTTTTTCATTAAGCTCAATTATTCCTTAATCATGAAAACACGAAAATCATCAAAACTTATTTAACTTTCATGGCATATGTATGTCTAATACAAACTAAAGTATACATACATATCCGAAACACAACGAGTCCACAAAGTGTATATGCATGAAGGTACGTGGCTCAAAAGGATAAATATGTATATCTAATAGTTTGGACAAGATAGACATATACATGAAGTTAAACAATTAAACACAAAATCAAGAAAAATTTCACCAAAACATTTCATTTCATGGTATATGTATGAATTGTCAACACAAGAAGTATACATACATATCCCTAAACACAATTGAGTCCATATATATAGATTTGCATGAAAGGCAAATGACTCAAGGGGTATACATGTATATCTTAAAGTTTGGCAATACAAACATACACATGAAGTGAAACACACAATCATAAAATAATTCAAAAATGGAATACAAGTTTGAAATGTATGAATCATCAAAACTAGACTATACTAGCACATCTAATGGGTTCAAATAAGCGTTCAAGCTCATACATATATAGATTTATTTGTGGCCCCTATATGTACAAGTATAATTCCTAGTCTTAATGAAAACTAACATCTAAACAAGTAACCTTAACATGAAGCATCAAAACACAATATAAAAATCATCATGATAAAACTAAAACATGATTACTATGTAAATTCACATGTATTAGATTCATGATGTACATTATAGCTTAAACAAAAGTGAGAACACTAAGTATGATTCAAATAAGCATGTGTGTCTCAAATACTATACATGTATGTCAAGGACCTAATAAACATGGAATGAACATACTAATCCATAGACATCAAATACATGCTATAAACAATGAATATTAAAAGCATGTAGACAATAAATGGGAGTAAAGGATTGTTACCAAACTGAAGAAGCAACTTTCCTTGTCTCCAAAACATGGTGGTCATCTCCACCAAATCTTCCCTTGAAAGTGATGCATCCATTGATTTCCTTTAAGTCCGGAACGCATCCACTCCAAGGTGTCATCACTCTCACGTCATGTGAGAGCCCACACCTACATCAAAAATAGGAGGGGTGGTCTTTGGTACCCATCTCTTATTGGGTCCATGGGGGTTAGTACCTTCTCTAACCCAAACAAACTTCTTGGCTAAATTTTCAACATGTAAACGATCATAGCAAAATTTAGCAAGATGGCCCTTACGTCCACAATGTGTACATGTGTACACATGAGCATACATATGGTGATGGGTGTGTCCGTGAGGAGCATGTGTATGCCGTGAAGGGTGTGCATGCATAAAGGATGGAACTTGTTTCTTTCGAACCAAGGTTTCCAACCGAGTGTGGTTCAAGGCACATTGGCTCATAGTGGAGCCCAAACAATCTACTCTCTTCTTTAACATACAAATATCATCATTAATCTTAGAAGAAGAGGTACAGCATTAGGTAGACTAGATGAAGAAGCTACACTAGCATGGCAAACATGTTCATCAATCTTATTTTTCAAAACAACATTTTTCTTTAAACACACACATCTAAATCATTTGAAATGGAAATAATTTTATTTTCAAATCAACATTCTCTTTTAAATATAAATCAACTTTTGAAGACAAGTTATCATTTTTCTTCAAAAGAATGACAATCATTTTTATTTTTTTAAAAACTCATTTTCTTTAAGTGCAAGATCAAGTTGAGATTTAATGAATCCCTCTCATTAGCAATCTCCTCTTTCTCTTGCAAAACAATATCAAGTCTAGCAATCAAATTTTTTATTTTCATTATTAATGCCTAGACTCTTCTTTTTCAAAACTTATAGTTTCTATTAATTTTTCACAAACTATGGATAGTTCTCATTCAAAGCATGGGAATCAACATAATCATTTGAAGAACTAGAGCAATCATCACTATCTAAGTGGGGTTCCGAATGTACCTCAAGGGAGTCATTCCCTTGGACCATGAAGCATTGAGAATCGGATTCTCCACTAGATTCCTCCGGTTGGTTTGGCACTTGAAGCTCGGAGGTGGTGGTGGTTGTTGTAACTTGTTCCACACTGCAAAAGCGGAATCAATGTTAGAAACACGTAAGAGAGTAATCTTTAGATAAAGTGCTTCTAATGGCCTCTAGGGCTTGTGCATTGGCCCCTATATGATTGCGATCACTAAGGAAGGATCCTTGGTAATAGCAAGATAAACTTTATGACCTAGGGTTTGTAAATAAACGGTCATCCTAATCTTCCAAACATGAATGTTGGAAGGGTCATACATAGGTGGGGTCATGAGGGCCATGGTAAACTATATGTGTGCAAACAAGCAAATGCAAACAATAGATTAGCAAGCAAATGGATCTCACTCCTAGGATGTTAAGCCTAAGTATCAGGAGCACTAGCTCTGATACCAATTGAAAAAACCCTAGAGGGGGGGTGAATAGGTGTAAGTGCTAATCTAGGAAACTAAATGCAAAACTATGTGCGCTAAATGCGGAAGCTAATGCAAATCTTGCAACACACTTAATACAATCAACAATTGTAGCCGAATTCCCCTTGCGAGGCTCTGGACTAACTCCTCTTGATCCCCTTGAATGGGTTGAGGTGCTATGTGAAGCTCTTGTTGATTAGGTACAAGTGAGGCACACACACAAGCAAGCCAAGCATATAATGGATATACAACAATATAAAAGATGCAAGGCAACACAAGCAATATGATATAAATGATATGGCAATAAGAATGATGCTTTGCACAATGTAAAGAGAGTAGAGTTGAGAGAAATTGGATCAAACGCTAACACAAAGATTTGTTTCGAGGTTCGAGTACCCAACTCTACATCCCGCCTACACCACCGTGTAGGATTTCCACTATCTCAACTCCCACCGAGGGAACCTCTACTAAAGAGGATTTCTTACAACTCTAGGAGTACCGAACTCCTCTCTCAAACAATAACCTCCTCACAACCGAGGGTTAGGCCCGTAGCCAATACAACAACCAACACTTCTACCGAAGAGGTCTACACCAAACTCAATCACCTCTACCGAAGAGGGATCCAAACCAACAACCCAATACAACAATCTCCACCTCTACCAAAGAGGGAGCAACTCAAGAAATCAAGGGTTTACAACAAGTGGTATATTCAACCACAAACCTCTTTCCTTTTTCTTTTTCCACAAAAACAGGGATCCTAATAGTTTAGGATAGAAGATATAGCTCAAGTGTGGAATCAAAGTGTTTTTGGAAACAAGCAACAAAGAAAAACTACTTGGGAAATCTCTTGTATATGATAGAAAATGAAATACCAAATCAAAATCCCAAAACCTAGTTTTCTTTGATTTTCTAAAAACCCAAAACAAATAAAGATGAGAAGTTTTAAAGCCCCAAAAACTCTTTTAAAACTCTTTTAAAACACTTCAGAAAACTAGAAAATTTTTCTCTTAGAAAACTTGGCCAAAATCCCCAAGAGATGGGGTTTTATATAGCCCCTATACAAAACTAGCCACGTTAGGCTGATGTGGCAGCCTGACAGGCCACCGGTCGACCGGTCCGTCGACCGCCAACGGTCAGAATTATGACCGTTGGGCAACTGCGGTCACCCACCCGGCCCGTCGCCCAGAAAACCCGAGAGCAGAGCTCTCAACTCGGTCGACCGTCACGGTCGACCGTGTCTGTGCCTAACAGACGTGCACGTCTGTGCACGTCGGTCGCCCGAAACGGTCGACCGCCCTTGGTGCGGTCGACCGTCCGGTTCGACCGACCAGCCTGTCAGCACAAAAACAAGGTCAGAAAATTTGGGAAAATATTTTATAAAAATCTTTTATCTCTTTTAAATACCATAAAAATTGTTTTATCATTTTATATGAAACTCAAACATGTGATAAAATTTCAAGACATATATCAACATATCAATTCATTTTGTGTCTTTGCCAATTTTATCAAAAAAATAAACTTGTATTTTGTCAAACTTGATTTTTCCAAAACATGAATAGGATAGTCAAAATAAGTTTGTCTAGCAAGTTAAAGCATGTATGTATATCTAGACCATATCTAATATACATAGGTATAAAGTAAACTTGTTTTGATCTATTATTCATGAAAACCAGAACCAAATCATGAAACGTGTGTGTTTTGTGTTCACTTGAGCATATCAACTAAACTAAGCTTTACAAACGGATCTAAAACTCTATCTAAACTAGGATACCTAAGTCTTCTTGTCGATCTTCTATCTTCAAGTAGACTCGATCCCAAACGCGTGATCCTCCAAGTGCAAAGGTATGATCTTTAAGCTTTGGCACCGGAATCAACATGGAAAGCTTCTAAACTCCTTGTTGAAGCTAATCACCAACTAATATCCTGTTAATGATCTGAAACTTAGAAACACAAGAATATTAGTAAACATAACTACATGAGTTAATCATCATCAA